>JAQIXU010000448.1:0-33817 GCA_034701245.1 Strigamia transsilvanica | reverse complement strand
ACAAATCAAACAACTGACAACTGACAATTAGTCTGTATTTGTCAGTTGTCAGTCGACTGACAACTGACAACTGACAAATTGGACAACTGACAACCGACAATTAGTCTATTTGTCAGTTGTCAGTCGACTGACAACTGACAACTGACAACTGATAATTAGTCTGCATTTGTCAGTCGACTGACAACTGACAACTGACAACTGACAATTAGTTCTTCCCGACATTAGCCCCGCGCGTTATTCGAGGTCCGCGGGCTAATGGAGGCCCGCGGACAAATGGAAGAAATACGGTAAGTGCATTTGAAAAGTCATCAAAAAGACTGAAAACACGTTTAAATTCGTTTAAATTTCAATTTTCTACTGAATTGAGATTTACACTCGTTTTAATGACTTTTTGAACCTTGCTACTGTATGCACTTGCGACATCGCACAAGTGAACTAGGTGCCAGGCACGCCTAGCTGCGCTACTGAATTGTTGAGGCTATTTTTGAACCTTTTGTGCAATTCTAACGTTAAGAAGAGGTTCGAGGACAATCGGACATCCCATTGTTGCGTGTGTAGTATATAAAATAGTTGGTGCTTACTGGAATGTAGAAGGAAAGGAACAAGTTTTTTTGGTTGAAATTTATTAACCCTGTGAAGCCTAAAGCTTTTTATCCCCATTGGTCTAACATGGAGGAGAGGATGTGGACCAAAGTTGACATTAATAGGTATCGGGCGGTTAACTTTAATTTATGATTAGCAAAACCATTTGAAAGCCTTGGTGTATCTTAATTACAATTTGCAATTAGTTGAAGGAAGTTGCTGGATGGTGTGTGCACGTTGGAAAGAAGATATAGACAATTTTGTCGATATAATTCCGGTCGTATCTGCATTAAAATCTTGGGTTTTAAACTTATTTTTATGCGCAAATGCTCGTATAGATTAGATCGGTGTAAAGGAAATTAAGTTGGATCTATTCTTATTTCCTATTTTCCAACATCCATACATTCTTCGATCGTCAGTAGCTCCATGTTGGAGTTGAAATCTATTTATAAAACTCCATCACATTTTCGAAACTTTGCAACTGCTTTAACGTTATTTTGCAAAAGAAAACAAACGTTTGTAAATATAACAAAAAGTTTTAATTTTTGGGTCAATTCAGTTTCTCTGGGGACATTATATCTTCGTGGATAAACAGTAATGAGAAAAGAATGAGCAGTGTTGAAAAAAAGAAATAAGAAAACAAACGAGAAGTCTGATGAGAATTCTCGTGATTTACCCAGTAGAAGCATTGGAACACTTAATCAACTTCTATGCCCCACGAGCACAACGTATCGAGCAAATAAGACGAGAAAGACGGAAAAAGCAAATTACATTGCACGTTTATTCTATTTTTTGGTTCGTTTTATCCGTTTCTCTCAAGTATTTGATATACATTAAAATTGATTTGGAAGTAGGTTTTTACCCCTTTTAAGAGAATTTAGTTTAGTTATCGAGGATAGAGGTTGTTTTCCGATTGTTTTTGTGGTTGATCGTAAAGGCAACCATAAGTTTTTTTCTTCTTCTTTCTTGAAATCAAACTGTGATGAGGTACAGACTGAAATATCCCAAGTCTTGTCAACAACATCTGCTTTTATTACGTCGTTCTTATTTTGGGTAGTCAACAAGTAAGGTCAGTCCAATTTTACAGGTTTCAATAAGAAATCGTTACAGTGTATAAAAATACACGACAGGTAAGTGCAAGTTGATGTAAAAAAGTCAATTTGTTCTATACGGTAAATTGCGTCCCTAGATTGAGTAATAAAATTGCGTTTTCAGCTTGAATTAAATCAGAAAGTCTAATGTATGACGACTGCAATACTCTTATGTAATTTTGTTTGCATTCATAATTAACCTTAGAATGCTTTTAATATTTTTTTCTTCTAATAAGTTTTACCTCAACTAATTATGGCCTTAGTCTGAGCCTGGCTTTGACATCTTGATCTTTTCATTTCCCCACGTATCTCATTACATAGGGCGTTCTTAGGTGGAGTTTTATTTTTAATCTTTTAGGTGAGTCCACTTTTACCGTAGGCTAGGCGCGTTCAAAGTTTTCAGTTAGGTTGTTCTGAGTGTTTATATACTGTATACTGGCCTTAACCCGAAACTGTGACTGAAGTTGCATCAAAAAACAAAAGCAGAAACACCTAAACGAGAGATGTTTTGTTACCGGTTTTTAAAACATGAAATTACAAGTACACTCAACCCTCGTTACAGGGCTGCTCTTTATACGGCGTTTCGCCATAACGGCCTTGTGCCATTATGGCTAAATTTTGATTTGCGGCCTAACATTTTCGGTATACGGCCAAAAAGTCGGGAAATTCCCTAACGAATCAGGGGGAACAGGCCCTGATTCGTTATACGGCATTTCGCTTTGCGGCCGACTTTCCAGGAACGTATCTCGGCCGTATAACGAGCGTTGAGTGTATGTGCTCAGCTTTGACCACATCGCTTCTTGACCTATACTTCCAGGATCTCGGTCGTTTTAAAATCTTGGTTTTCCGAGACGAGATCAGAAGGTTCCGAGAGAGATTTTTGATTAAATGATTGATTGTGCAAAAAAAAATATTTTTTTTTCTAAAAATTTTGTAGCTTTATTCTTATACTTTTCACATTTTCATACATGCTGAATCGGCAAATCAACGTTGCTTTTGAAAGCAAATGTTCAAATATTTTTATTTTTCGAGCCTTAAAAATGGACCGAGATGTACGAGACCTAGATCTGGAAGTATATTCTTAACCTCTTGGTATTTTTTGTTCAAACTATTAAGTAACATCTACATAGTTTATCGTTTTACAGTGACAAATATGCAATTTTTATTGTTTATGATAAAATAAAAACTGAACATATTTTTCATGGGGGTGCGTGAAAATATTTTGGGTAACGAAGAGGTTCTGGACTTCGAAAAGGTTAAAAATCACTGCTGTATACGAGTGCAAACTTTTCTTGGAGCACCACCAGAAAATGGAGACATTTCTAGTAATTTATTGCTACCACATGAATTTCTAGATTAGTCAGCATTTCAAGGATCGAGACAACAATAGTGTATAAAGAATTTTTAACTATACTGGAAAACTTGAATTGGTCTTTAAAAATTGTATACAAATACAAAAATTAAAATCGTTAAGTATTGTTTTCGCATCAACAGCTCACAAGGTAGTAACGATAAACCAATTTCTGAGATAATGAACTGAGTTTCTTAATTGTCAACAATAGCTCACGACCGGATATCTCGTTGCAGTTGCTTTGCTTCCTTGTCAGTGATCTGTTTGAATCCACAGAGGTGCACTGGTCTGGTCAGTTAAAGCTAAACCAATGACGAAAAATGAAAAAAAAGTCCACATATCCGGGCGGTGGTATTTTATACTGATTGTATTATAGCATTGCTAACAAATCAAACTCAACCCAATTTAAAATATTCTACTGAAATGTCAAATTATTTTAAATTATCTATTTTTGTTATTAAATTTTAATTTAAGTTTATTTTTTGTTTTGAAGTTTTTACTTGCTAGTAAGAATTATAAACGACTTGTTTCTTCGGGTTGTGCATTTTATTGATGTTTGTAGGATAGGTCAAGTTGTGGCAGGAGACATGGTTGGCTTGATTAGGCTACGTCGCTTAAAAGATTCCAGCCTTTGGTCTTTTCCTCTCATCATCCTTTTGTTTCATTACTACTTGTTTGTGCTTAACTGTCATGCACATTTTGCGACCCCTAGCTTAAAAGCACGTATGCCATGTACACATTGATAATATAAAAGTCAACCAAATTGATAAGTTGTTTACTGTGTTTGCTTTATTTTCAAAACAAGTTATTTTTAGAAAACTCTTCTTGGTCTTTTTTGATTTCCAAACTAAATGTTGTTGATTGAAACTATGGAGAAACAAGTTTGATATAAATTGAAAATCAGGTCGTCAGATCGAAAAATTAATTGGTTTTTGAAAGAAACCAAATTAACAAAAGGTGCGATCAAAGTTTCTGTTTTTACCGCTTTTGGCGTTTTTATAAACAGATTGGACACAAAAAACATCCATAAGTCATCACCAAAAAGTGCAAAAGCAAAAAGCACGAGTGGAGTGGATTTTGAAGTGGTTTTACAGCAGGGTTTGGTTTTCACAACCAAATTCAAAATGACTGCCATGAAAGTCATAATGCTTT
Source organism: Strigamia transsilvanica (assembly GCA_034701245.1). Lineage (NCBI taxonomy): Eukaryota > Metazoa > Arthropoda > Chilopoda > Geophilomorpha > Linotaeniidae > Strigamia > Strigamia transsilvanica. The sequence goes on along the minus strand of JAQIXU010000448.1, from coordinate 29,641 downwards.
CAGGTGAACCATCCACCTCCTAAAATGTGAGTAAATACATAAATACATAAGCAAGCGGGCCCCAACCACAATTCCTTGGTTGAATGAAGATAAAATAATTTTTAATTGCCAATTACTCGCAAGACCGAGACGCCGTTTATATAAATATAAACACCAAAATCGACATAAATAGAAACTTTGAATGCGCCTAAACGGTTTGTTGACGTTTTCTTTCCTACTGTAGGCGAACAATGTAATATAATGTAATAAATGAAGCAAATGATACTGTCATTCGACACCTTAATAGTGATAAACCTTGCCTGTATATAAGAGTAATGTATTGATTAGCTTCACTTCGTTAGACTTGACTTTTGCTTTTCTTAATTGATAGGTTGGCGTAATTAAAACCAATTAAAGACTAAACAAGAAGAACAGTGATGTGAAGGGTGCGTGACAGGAAAGCTAATAATAAAGAAACAGTTTAAAACCACGTGAAGTCCTTCAAGTTGTCAGTTGCTAAGATGGATTTCCAATTTTCAATTTAAAACCTTCAAACTTAGAATCCAATATCGGCTGGGTTTAATCTAAATTTTCAACCGATTAAAACTCATCGAGAATGAGAGTTTGAACTAAACGAATATAATTATCACAAACATCACGTACCATTAGATGCAGTCATTTATAGAGAGCATTTCCACTGGTGGGATCAAGTCAAACAACCCATCATTAATCCTCTGTCCTGACAAAGAACATTAAGTAACACCATAGGAAGCCATTAAACTGCTCCTGCGGTTACAAATGATGGCATGGTTCGCTTTGAAACACGGTCAATCAAACCCTTCCACTAGATTTGTACAAACGAATCGAGCAATGGGGTAAAATTATTAGATTCATTTTGCTGTCGGTGCAACTTGACGAGTATTGGATGGAATAATCTTAAAAGTTATGATCTCGGACACGGGCTTGGTTTCAAATGTAAACACGATACCGATATTCGTGCACCGGGCTATAGTGTATTATTTTGCAAATGCGAACCCATTCTAGCGAGGTTTCATGAGCAGCTATTATTTTGAGACGAATTCCTGAAGGGTTCCAGGTACTGATGTGGCGAGAGAAGAGAAGCGAAGGGGCGCGTGCTTGGAGGCTTCTGAGATGAAGCCAGCGATTTGAGGGAACCCTTACTATACTCTTCACTTGGAATGAAGATTGATCAATGCATATTTTTCCCATGAGGAGGATTCGTCTGGGGAAGAATATATGATGGATGGGATGAGGGGATTGGGATACAGGAACTTCCACACCGCTTGCTTGGCCGCAGGCTATCAAAGAAATGGGTACGTGTTGTGAAAGAGTATCCTGGCTAAAAAAAAAATTGTTATTATACAGTATTGGAGTTAGTCCTCCGCCTCCTCCGCCCCCAGATCACAATGTGTTTACTGAAAACTCTGGAGTCAATAATCAATTCTCAACACATGACACGAAATATGAGCAGTGCAACGGAGAGAGGGAAAAAAAGAGAACTTATGTATTTGCTTATTGTTTAGTCGATCGGTTGGAAGCTAACGTCCACTTTGCTGTGTAGAAATTTCAGGAATTTTTGGAGTTTGGAAGGAAAATTAGCTTTTTATTAAAGTATCAGTGTTGGTGTTTTTCGGGGAAAAAAATAATTGCCTTTTTTATTCAAAATTTGTATTCAAAATTAATATTGCATTTGGTAGGGAGATGAACGATTTGTGATCAAGATTTGTAGATACTCTGTTTGCTTTTCGAATTTTGGAAACGCTTGTTGCCAACTTTTTGTTTGAATATGGTAATGATTTTTATTCTCGTCTTACAAATACATGAAGGAAACATTTTTTTTTTTCTAGATTAATAGGTATTGCTTTTTGAAAATTTGAAATATGACAATGGCAGCCAGCAGAGAGGCAAACAAATCTTTCACTTTGTTTGCGTAAAATCGATTAATAATAATAAGCAATTGACAATGTCAAATGCCAAATCCACTCACTGACCAACACATAATTAAATGAAAAGTCGATAGATACTTAATTACGCAGCAGAGAAAACGAAGTGCATCTAGCATGTATTTGACAGCTTTAAACACTATTATCAAAAATGAGAAAATCACTTTCTTGCTTAGCTTTCCGAATCAATTACATTTAGTACAGAATATAAAACTGATTTGATTTCCAGGTAAATGACTGCACTTAATATTGTGCGCCAATTTAAATATGCCCCATACATAAGAGCAACCAACATAATCAGCCTTAGCCTAATTTAATTCTACAGCAGTACGTGCAAAATGAAATGGCATTAACATCTCATCAACTTTTGCCATCAGCAACAAACTATAATGAATCTCCAAGGAATGGGCTCGATTTTTCCACTCTCTTCCTTTAATTCAAAAGTAAAACGCCCTCCAATAATGACTTAATATCAATATACCAGTGAGACGGATACTTTCAACTAAGGAGGGGGAGAAAAAACTCACGCTTCGGGGGCCTACACGTGCAATTGAACATCCAATCTTCTTGGGATCCTAAGTGCATTTTTGTAAGAGAATCTACTTTTAGTAAAGAATTTCAATTTTGCATCAACATAACGCTCCACCTTCTCTCTCTCTCTTTTTTCCCTTTTCTATCTGATGAAATGGCAATCCATAGCGCATCCAGCTGATGTAAAATAGACATCTTTTCTCAATGACCACCAAGGGAAAGAGGGTTGGAAAATATGATCGAAGTCAAAACGCGACAGGAAACACAAGGCACTCTTCTTTTCATGCCTTTACAAAAAAAGGCGACATGGACTCTGTGGAAGGATGCGATTTGCTTTCAAATCTCCATAAAGAATGAGGAGCGTAAACTTGAAAAATGCAAAGCATGCGAGGTGCAGTTCTGAGCACACATTGAGAATGCAGAACAGACTATTACAAAATGGTGCGACACATTTTTCAAAGTGCTTTTTATCCTCGCTTTTTGCCAATTTGTTATTTTCTTTTTTCACGCTTGCTAATTGTAATAATAACAGCAATGTCTTGCTGTTGTGTCTAATGATGTGCAACGTAGACTAGTCGAAGAAGCGTGTTGTTGCACTGGAAATAATATTTTTGCAACTGCAGTTGCAATCTGTTTACCTTTTCTGCGTTTTATCTTGGGGGGAACGAGAATACGAGATCATGGCTTCTGATTTCCATCGTAAGCATTCGTTTTTGATGAAATATTCTTTAAAAAAAAATACCTGAACCGAGTGGTTTAAAATGTGGTTAATGCTATATAACGCACAGAGTAAATCTGTACCGAGGAAGAAAAAAACTGACAAACCACGACCTCAGATCAAGCGAGAGAATTCACTGAATTTAAGCATATCATTAAGCGTTGGAGAGAAGCATTAACAAGGCGGGATTTAACCAGTAACTGCGAGTGAATAGGGAATAGTCCAGTGCTGAAGCACTCTTTATTTCTGCAACACTAAAGCAGCAAAATAACTTGCTGTTTGTTTAGTTGTATTAAGTTAACAGTACATTAAAAAAAATTGAAGCACGCATGGTAGAAAGTGTGCAATAAACTTGCAAAATTAATTATCGCTGGGCCAGAAACCTTTAAGCTGGTTGCTCTAATTTTCGTAAACAAGAATCGGTGGCGTATTTTTGCAAGGCTATTTAATGACTCATTTGAAACTGATCTTAAGGACAAATGTTCGAGTCAAAGGGTTCACTGCACAAAATAGATGCCAATACCTGCTGTGCCTACAGGGCAGGTAACCGCATTTGATGATCACTCAACCGACACACGCAGAATAGAGGAAAGCGAGAGGAATTGTCTCGCATCGATCCAAAAGAAGCTGAGAATAGAAAAGAAAGTAAGGATGAAGACATGAAGTGATACAGGTGAGTACTTTTTTTTCATCCACAAAGCTTTACTATTACATTTCAAAAATCAATTTGCAAAAGAAGTAATATTCCCCACGAGCATACACTTAGTGATTTTTAATTTATTTTTCAAAAACAATTCGAAATTTTGTGTTTTAGAAATTAAATGGCATTTTGTATTTTTTGTTTTGCCGTTGAATGTGATTGGACTGTGTAATGCAATACGGCACGGAGCAATAATAAAACAATTGTCTCATTTGTTGTTAAAAGACTTTGCTGTAATCAATACTAGTTGCAATCATAAAGTCATGTTTACCCTGTAATTACACCTGTTTTGTTGTTTAAATGTCGTGCTACCGTAAACTGGCCACCATCTTTCGAGTTAGTTCGGGACAAACAGTTAACATAAGTTGTTTAAAATGTTGTCTAGTTCTAATCTTTATCAGAAAAATATTATTTTGTACGAATCTGGATGTAGACAATTATTTTATAATTCCAATATTAAATTGAACATAGTTTTTTTTTGTGTGCAATTTATTACGTTTGAATGTCCGTCATCCGACAGAACATGTCCTGTGTTTTATCAACCCAGACTTTGGATAGGAAGCAATAGAAAATGTTGGAGCAAGCGCCCCCAGTGCCCCCTATGCTGCCAATATGAAATGTCCCTTAGGAAATGTGCAGTGGCTGTCGTAAGTGTAAATTGGCCCTTGGAGCGACGTTCGGCCTGTGGGGAGATAGGAACAAGAAGAGTGCAATGGTGAATGATGCATCAGTTATTTTTTCAAGGCGCCTGCAATCTAAAAAAATTGTTGTTTTCAATATATTCTTTAAATGGTAATGTGCACGCAATCCCCTCATGAAAATTACCCTTCGCTTAAAAAAAAAACAATCCACACGAAAGATAAGAACGCTGGACAGATGATTGATACGGCCATCAACTTGGATGTAAGAACGTGTTTCCAAACGTACTTGAACTGGAAACCACTGTAGCCAATGATGTTAACCACACGGATGTGTATCATTCGTGGGTTACTGCGTACATCGCCAATCGATAAAATAATACCGTACGCATTCTAAAGGGAATATTTAATGAGGTTATTGTTTTCGTGAGTAAAGCATGCGTGATATGGAAACTTATTATCTATCTGACGACGACTAGGACTGACAAGACAAATAGGGTGTGCTTAGTCGAGATGTGCATCCAAATTTAAAAGCGATCAGTTTACATGGCTGATAGTAGAAGAATTTAATTTTTCCTTTTGTATAGTTACTGATGTACAGTTATTGATTTAAAGATGAATTGCTGCTGGTGAAAACTTGATGTGCGGGAAGGAAAGCTGCTACTCCGCCTCATTATTCGGAGATTACTTAGAAGCTGGAGGGATTGTGCCTCAGCTGCTCCAATCCATTCATAGACGAGAACTCATTATCTGGTGAGCATTCCTTGCAGCCAAAGTGCAAGCAAGTTGCAACATCGTGTTAAAAAAAGAAAGGAGTGGGGAACGAAGTCGAAAAAAGTTTTTACTTAAATTGTTCTGTGGAGACAGAAGGAGAACGTTTTAATAGCTATAGATGAATTATTACGTGAAATAAAAGTGACATGCGGCATAAGTTTTATATTTTATTAGTTGAGCTGGTAATTTTGTCTATGTAGTGCAAATCAAATGTTGATTCTGTTCTGTAAGCGAGTAAATATTTGTTTAATTTTAATTATAATGAATAATAACGTGTAATCATATTTATTATTTATGAACATGAGAAAATGTAGTTTTATAATGGTAAGGTAGTAAAAATTGTAACCAAAACACAGTAACCTTTTAATTTAGTGTCGTGCCCCGCCAATAAATATTGATGGTACCATTATCAGACATGACAGTCGTTTTATTGGGTGGTGTAATCACACTCCGAAATTGAAATGCCAAGTTCGAGACGAAAGTAATCTTTATTGCTCGTGATCGCCCTGAAGCACAATCTACTTTTACCTCAATAGTCAGGTGTAGCGTCCACAAAGAATGTGTGCTTTCTCCAGATTTTAACTTTCGGTTTTATGTACATTAGTTTTCTAGAAATAACAAATTAAATCCATTATTGCATTCATTTTCGTAACATTTATCAAAATAAATTCGCAGGCAAGCAACCTTTTGTTGCTTATCTTGGATAGGTCATAAGGGAAATAAAATGCAACATTTCTTGATTACATTTCCTGATTGTATAAGTGGGAAAAATGAGTCTTAAATTTAAGAATAAAATTTTGAGATAATGTCACGCATTAATTTTTTAGACAATCTTTTATCATGTACTTCAGGTGCTTTCTCTGGGGAGCGAGTTGAGATGTGGTTGACCACATCAGTGAGTGTCCATTACCGCAATCCAATTTTCTCGTGATGATTGATGACCTTTTACCATTGATGTTAGGCTTAAAGTAGTCATAAAAGCTCCTCCAACTGCATCAATCAAAGCGACAGTAAATTGAGTGATGGCACTATTAAACTTCACCACAAGTCATCCTTGTGCCCTGAACTCTAGATAATAATTAGCAAATGAATGCACTGCAAGATTCCTTCAGCTTTAAGTTCCTCTTGAAATAAGCTCGTTATGATTTCTTTTCGTTTGGAAATTACTTGGAATTGTACACATGTGACCACAATCGTCTCTTGCAAGATGATCGAAATCAGATGTGGTTACTAAGTTGACAAAGAAAGCGCATGATAATGAAATCTTCACAGCTGTCAGATTAAAGGTAATTACAGGTTAAGTTTCTCGCAACCCCTTCCATAATTGGCAGCTTTGTGCCAAATAAACTGTTATATCACAACATTCGACCTTATTTCAGCAACATTAGTATGCGGCTCGACAGACGGCGAGAGAATAGAAAAATCTTGTTGCCACTACATATAGCAAAGAGAATGGAGAAAGATTCAATCGATTCCAATCATAGCATTTACCGTACAAAAGATTTGCCAGTTTGACAGCTCACTTCCATGTAGTTATAGTTCTTAGATCACACCACTTTACCTCTTGCATTGTGAGAAAAGAAGAAGGTTGATGACTTTAACAGTTCAATAACAATCTCAATTCCTTTTTGAAAATTATTTTAGCTTTATTAAAATTTCAATACGTTTTGTCACAAAGCGGACAAAGCAGTGCGCAATTGGATATTTTCAGAAATCCATTGCGAAGAAGAACTCATCAAAATGATAATGAACTATGAGGATGATGTTACACGGATAGTTTAGTACGAGCCGTTTGTCATCGTCATCCCGATGAAACTCGCGCGCTGCGGTATCAGTGATATATATTTGTTTACAAAATGGATAAAAATTTATTTACAACGGTTTTTTTCCTCTTCGTGTACAAGAAATAGATTTGTTTGTACAAAATTAATAAACACCTTTTGATAATGTTAACACTGAATAAAATTATCATGTTCATTCATGAACTCAATGCAATCTGGATGTTTTGTTTAAAGTGAAAACAAAATGACAACTGTCACTATCAGGTCTTGTTTGGAATGAATAATTCTACGTTTTGAAATCATTTCCATTTTTAAACATTAAAAGTGCGACAGTTCCACCGGAGATTTAGCACTGCTCCGTTGGGAAGAGTTTGCAAACTGCTGGCAAAAAAATATTTCAACTTTACAAACACGGTCTGCTTATTCTAATTAATGAGTAGTACCAAGGGTATGTGATTGGACATAAGTGGAGTTTCGACATCCTCTTCAGGGTGACCGTAAGAAGTGTGCGGAATTTTCCAACTGACTACTTTGTGGGCAGGAGAAAACCACTGAAGTGGCTGTAATGGATTTTGTTCGAGAGGGTGTTGATCCGTCGATTCAGTCTGTATAATCGCACGTATCAATTAATTCTAATCAAACTGGACAGAAAACTAATGCTAATTCGATTCGAACGGGTTACCTCTTTTATTTGGTATAAATTACTCATTTCGTTATGATATTGGACAGGATCTGATGTATTTCGTATGGTGTATGCTGGTAAATGAGTTTGCCTTTGAAGTGAATTCTCTAACTGATACGGATTTTGAGAGTAACTCTGTTGATTGCGTAAACACTTAACTTCTACTGGAGGGAACTCTTGATCTTATTGACATGCGGAGAATAAACAGTGTAGATAGTATGCAAAGATTATTTAGGAAATTTAGGAGAAAAAACAACAAGTTTTATGTGGGAGAGCAACAAACCTTCTTTGCTATTGCTACTGGGAATCAAATCCGGGCACTTTTCATCTGCATCTCCAGTTTCGTCGACATCTTTACGCAAAGGAAAGCTCGATCTATACATTAAACAACATACCCAACATCAATAAGAATTCCATAAATGTCTACATACGCTCGGCAAATATCGCATTTAAATAATAGATAAATTTACCTTTCTTCTTTTTCTCTCGCGATGCGTTTTTGTTTCATGATTTGTGTCACTTTGCATCGCATAATGATGACAATTGCGATGGCAACTATCGACAAAGCTGAAACGACGCCAATTAATACTCCCAAGATGGGAGTCAAGGCTAAAACGCCATTATCTAGAGAAGAAAACGTCAGTAGAAATAATAAAATAAAAATAATTGCTAATAAACTGTCACCTTCAGAGTTATCAACTAAATCTCGTGTGCGCGCATTCATCTCTACTGGTTCACTGCGCCCCTTTAAATTTGAAGCGTAAATGTTTAATGTCAGTGTAGTTCCTGACTGCAGACCACTCACATAAAAAAGAGGACGTGGATTGGTGAATGTCCATTTGAGCTAAATAATAGAATATAAAGGGAAAATAGCAAAGGCAACTCGTACAAATCTAACAATTCGTATCTTCTTCAACTATTTCTATTTTTCTATGCTATGATAATATTAAATTATGAGGAAAAAAATAAATCAAATGCGTTTTAACCAAGGGCGGGCAGTAGCAATGCTCGAATTGAAAGCATTTAACAACCGGAACGCAGATGCAGCGACTGTGCCCCCCCTTCCCTCGCCCCTTGTGTGTTTTTTGTGCAATTTTTCGTAATTTTTTTAAACCATTTTTTCGTGTTTTATTGCCATTTTTTTGTTGTTTTTTGCCAGAAAATTTCGAAGAACGTTTTAATTATGTTGTATCAATTGGAACGCTTCCGCCAAAATTGCGTTCCGGTCCAATTCGAGCACTGGGACAGTAGTAAATGTAAAAGTAATTTTTACTTCTCTCGTAATGGCATTATTTATTTCTAAGATAAAATTCTGCGCGAGGCCGCCGTTGTATCCTTCGCGGCACTCAACATAAAGTGAAGATTCAGTTTCATTGTAAACTGAGCAATTGTATACGGGTTCCGGAATTCCTGAAAGAATTATTTTGTTGTGCATGAGCATATCCGCAGGTTGGTTCATGTTTTATATTACCAGCAGCTATAACGTGATAAAAGCAAGGTTCTATTTGGGTACCAATTTCATTTGTTGCCCAGCACATCAGAGTGCCAAAATCCAGTTCCGATCTTGGAATGAACAGAAGAGTGCTCTCTGTTGCATTGGTTACAGAAGGGATTCGATGGGATGTATGGTTGAAGGCCCAACGGTAAGTTAGTTTATCTGGATAAGCGACCACCTGACAAAGAATATGAGCCGCCTCATTCTTCGCAACACCGTAGGTGGTTATTTGGTTTGTTTTACAAATGGGAAAGTCTGCAAAAATAATTTCAATTATCGTGATCTACTGATTTTTAAAAGTTAAGTGAACATATTTTTTTTGTTAATTAATTAATTTTTTTTCTTTTTTTCTTTTTTTTTAAAAATTAATAATTAAGTTATCAGCATTAAATAGCTTAGGACCAAGTAGATTTTTCTTAAAGTATGGTAGAAAAGAGAATGTCATCTTTATGGCACTTTATTGATTAAATAATATGAGAGTATATATATACAGTATACTGTCCTAATACACGTATATCAACACACATACCAAGTCAGCTTGAAACACAATTATCTTTATTTATGTATAATAGCCTGGAGTTGTGCTTGTTTTGTTTCCACTTGTGTGTTTATAGTCGGAATTGAGCATAAACACAGCAAATAGATCTGACATAATTATTGATGTCTAGTGAGAAGTTTTGTCTATAGATGAAATATTTAATTCAATAAAATGAATGCAGTGCCATAATAGATGAAAAAGGTAAAACGTTTTCTTCACCTTTTTCACCAGAACAGACATTATTTTCTCACGGAATGACAAGTAAATGATTATTTTACATTGATGTCTGGCTACTTCACTTAACCTTTAATAATGACCTTAGTTTTGGAAATAATCACTGCAGTCGTTAACTTACGTTTCACGCGCAATTGGAAGACATTACTCTGTGCTTCACCTTCTGAGTTGATGGCGATGCATTTATATGATCCAACACTACTTCTTTGTGCAGACTGAATTACTAAAGACTGGTTATTGATAATAATTCCGGCAGTGGCATTATTCACTAGGTATTGGTTCTAGTTAAAAAGAGGAAGAAATAGGAAACCACTATAAACAAGGATAGGTTTGATATGTTTGGTTGGACAAGAAAATCTTATTTCATGACCAAACATATAAATAAGTCTTTTAAATACATAAACAACTTTATAGCACCAACTTTTGGTTTATGGTTTACTGTAAAGCAGTTGCTGCCTTCGACTGATAGAAACATTTTCATTTTGGCACACTCAACAGAATTACACAACTGCTCTCGAAAACGTCATATAAACCCATCACTATTCGGTCGTAAAGTTGGCACAGTTCTATTTAAATTTATCGCTCTTCATCAGTAACCAAGATTTTTAAGACTGAGTCTGTAGATATCTTTTCTTTAAAAATATAAAGGGTCTTATTTCTTCCGCCTTTTATGTTGCGGACATATGTGGACATTGCAAAGCTGCTGACCATCAATTTTTCAGTTATTTGATGTCACAGATGTGACTCACTAACATATTTCATTGAAAAAAAATATTGAATATACTCAAGTTTGGATTATTCACCTGAAATTTCCATTCTACTGCATGGGCAAAGGGGTTGGCAGTGATGCGGCATTCGAAGAAAACATCATCTCCTTCGTGTATGTTTTCTTTTTTTTGCGATGGTCCCAACTCCAGTGTCACAATGGGAATAACTATTAAATAAAAGACGAATACTATATTCAACAAATTAACTAGTAAATAGGTTTAGTGTGTAGAGCAATAATGCACCAGTCACAGTTTACGCATGGGTTTTTTAGATTAAATTTTTTGGTCTTCAGATTTCGTAGGTTTTATCATTTTGAAAGAATTTCTTGGATTTCATGTATGCGGTAATTAATTCGAGAACCTGCGTGCGCATATCCATTGCGCATTTCTTGTTATTTAGCGACCTTCACCAAGGACTTTTGTGGCAAACTTAAATGGAGATTTAGTGGAAATTCAAATGTGTTTTTTAAGAAAAACAATTCGGCAGTATGTTAAAAATGTTGGAATTTTAAATCACCATTTTTGTATTGAGCCTTACCAATATGACAATGGAAATATTTTCCTATCATCTTGCATTTGCATGGCTTTACATAGCCTTGAACGAAGTGCGGCTTTGGATTCCATCAGAAAATTCAGAAGCCGCCTTTATCCTTTCGTGATCACCCAATCACCATCATTCACATTCATTCGAAGTGACTGACTATAGTATCGAAAAATCCTCTCTGTTCAATTCGTGCGATAGTATATCCATTTTTATTATTTTCAAGTCCAAGTTACTTCTACTTGTAATTGATTTTTCAACTTATATAATCTGATATTACTATGCAACCATCATTTTTATTTATTTAATTAATTTAGGTTCAGAAGATATTTGCTTCCATTAATTTCCTTCGCTTTTTTTTATATTCATTTTCATATTCCACTTTTGTGATATTTTCAAAATGTCTGAAAAGAAAATTGTTTTTTATCTCTCTTCCTTTTTATTCTTCAACCGTAACAACTTTGATAAATTACTTCATTACTTTTCCACGTCTAGAAGGCAAATTGCGATGAATCAATAAATAGTACTCTTACACTTTAAAGAAATTGAATGTGAATTTTTTAAAAGAAAAAGAAGAAAAAAGTTGAAAGCAATTTTAGGTTGCAAATTTTTCTAATGAGAACGAGCGAATAATTTAGGGCTTATTTTTACATTACTGATGTGCACCGAGAGGAAGAAGAAAAAAAATTGATGTTTACTAAAATTATTGACAATTGACTTACAGTGTATGTCGAGGGTCCAACCATCTTCAATGCCACTTTTTTGAATGGCAGGGTTCTCTGCGCGGCAAGACAGGTATTTGCCATCGTCAGCACTTGTTGGTTTAAAATTCAGGACACTAGTAGTAATGTTTTCATCACTTGAAGTTGTCTCCTCTGTGTTTTTAAGTCGCTGATCACCCATCCACCAAGCCATGATAGGCAGAGGACGAGAGCCAAAAGAACGACACTGCAATTTGTAACGTCGTCCTGCTGACAGCGAACGACGAGGACTGTGAATTTTAACACCGAGTGGTTTTACTAGATACAAGTAATAGAAAAAAAAATTTAAAGAAAGAATCAATTATTTGGAAATTTATTATTTATTTGGAAATTTATTATAAATAATAAGAGCAGTCAGCAGGAGCTATGTTGTTGTTGTTTTTTTTTTTGGATTTCTTTGGTTTCTTTTTTGTTGACGTGGATTTACAATATTCTAATTCATAAATTCTGCTGCAATGGGAAGAAAACAATATCCTAAACATCAAAGCAATTTGTTTTTGATTTTTTTTTTACTTATTTCTTATTTATGATTTATTTTCATTCAATATGATGGCGTAACGACCTCGCTCCATCATTACATTCTACTTTTCTTTTGTTCTTAGTTAAAATTTATGTGATTCCTTATAATTTTTGTCATCAATTGATCAATGCCAACAGGTCCTTCTTTGACCAAAATTCAGACGTTGTCGATGGATTAGCACATCATAAATTTCAAGCAACTTGTATAAAAATGTCATTTTACTCAACTTAATAGTCTGCTTTTTTCCCCCTCCCTTATGTCACAGTTGGGTTCATTTCCTTTTAGAAATTTCGCCATCCTATCCAATATGTCTTATGATCATGAATCATCAGTGTTATTCTTGCGCACGATAATGCACTTCCGTACGATTATGTTTTTCAAATGGTGTCACAATTCATTATGTTTTTCCATCTAATTTCAATATCAAATGTTTCTCTTTTTCCACTCCTCCTTCGTTTTCCAAAAAAATTAAAAAGTTTTTCATAAATGTTATTCTCCGAGTACATCTAGATTAGTTTCGAAAGAAAAAAGTACACAACGAAGAACTAGAACAAAAGAAGCTTTAAAGCAAGCTTTTGTGAATTGCTTTTTTATGGTTATGGCTCATATCTATTACGAGCAATTTATCCTCAGACTGAATATGGATTAAGTACTTAAGAAAAAAATGGCAGTCGATTGAAGACGCAGATATAAGTAATCCTTATGAAACTGCACAATAAATTATAAATAAAAATAAATAAACTATGTGTAAGTAAATGCAAATACAATTTAAAAACCAATCTGCAGTGTTAGATTAGCTTAGCACTTTACATGGTCATGGAACAGGATCTTGTGATGGGTAGGCCATCCCGCATTACTCGTGTGGTGCTTTTGCAGCATGCAATTTGATTGAACAAACTATACTGCTGGGTTCCCACTACGACTCAAAACTCGACAGAAAAGCTTCAGAGCTGGAAATCAATCTTTTCTGTTGCTGGTTCCCATTTAGTAGAAAAATGGGCAGAAAACATGTGTTCAAAAAAATACTTAACATTCTGAATTTAGCTGCCCGTTATTTTCCTTCAGAAATGTAATCAACATCAACAACTCATCAGCAATTCATTGTCAAGTTTAGATCGGGCGCCAGTTTACACGAAAAATTCCTGAAGTGACCAAAGGCCAAGATGCCGTCAGTGGGCAGAAAGTATGTGATTGGTCAGTGGCACTTTCTGCGGCAGAAAAAATAGGAATAGAGTATTTTTTTGCCTATTTTCTGCCAAAATAAGGGGAAATGACGTCATAGCAGAATAAAAACTGGGCAGAACACAGGACTTTCTGCCCTGTTTGAGTTGTAGTGGGAACTTAGCGTTACCAAATAGATAGATTATTGAACTTGAAACTAAAATTTAACTACTTTTACGTTAATTTCAATTGAAAATAAATCTTAATTATAAGGAAAACTGAAAGGAAGGAAGTGTACCAAAGTTTGTATGAACGTACATTACATATGCATCAAGTGCCACTTTAAGAAAGTTTTCCAACTGAAATGACTTTTAGTTGAGTATAGATAAAAAGAAGTGTAAAAAAAAATTTAAAACATTTATTTTTGTTGGTTAATTCTTTACTTTTATAACCTGCAGACTATGAATAGCCATATTTAATCCGTCACCTGACGGCCATTAAGCTTGGCAAATAAAACTGAATATGAAAAACCCATTTCCAACCCATGTGAACAGCAGAAACGTTTTACACACCATTCATTTTTACTCTAAGGAAATAAAACAGCAACTTGCTAATTGCCTCGTTAAAAATGCTTTACGGTACCTTTCCTTCATACATCAATTCCAAACTTACAATTCATATCAAGATTTATGCTTGTTGCCATCGGTTTCGTCAGGTTGGTATTGGACGCTTTGCAAGTGAACGTTGCTCCGAAATGCGCTCGACTCAAAGCTGGAACTACCAAGTCGTTGCGAACAATTCCCAAAGAGGTCACTTCATAATTGTCATCCATTAAGGTATCTTCGCGCCACCAAGTAACAGCAGGCGGAGGCCAACCTTAGATCACGAGGAGAATTGAGATAAATATCCGCCGAAATGTTCAACTCCACTCTGCAAGTTAAGAGGCCTATAATTTTTACCTTCCTTGGCTTCGCATGAAATGAAGAGAGTTGAACCCTCGTTGTAAGGCCCCACTACAGATCCCAATTCTAAACCTCTCTCGTCCAAAATGGATGGAGATATAGGTGGAACTGAGGAGATACGTTATTGTTAAAACAAATCTTGTCAGATGAGCTGAGATTAATAGTGTCAGGAACCTATAACAGTAAGATTAACGACGAAATATCGCGTGGGTGAACTTCGAAAATCCACCCGACATCGATAGCTGCCTTCGTCGCTTTCTTCCACTTCATGGATAAGCAAATAAGCAGGATTAGGCTGCGTGCGAAATACCATCCGGTTGCGCACGTCGTCCCCTAGCACGTGTTTGCCAGAGTCTAAAGGTTTATCTCGAAGATCCAAACTGCAAAACCAGAAGCAAAGAACGTATTTTAAATCTAGACATTTACTGCGGGCTTAAGGCAATATCGATTCAACTTGATTACATGCTCGTCGTTTCAAGACTTAATTTTTATTTGCTGTATATTTTTTAATGATTCTATTCACTTTTGTATAATTAATTTCTTGACAACGAGACAAACTATGGGTGTTTTATGTATCGCCACGAGTTGTGTGGTAAACCAGTTTGGCATTTTTTTGGCATGTGAAGTCGTCGCTCCCCAAGCTCCTACTATTGACGAAGTACCCACACTCCGTTACAAATTCGTGGGTCATAGTGCTTCATGCAATGACCCAGGAGGTTGCGGGTTTAATACTCAGATCGCCTTTTAAAATCAACCTCAGTCCTCATCGGGGATCGGATTCGGAACAAAACTCTTGGTCAGCCAGCACTTTTCACCACTCGACTGCCCTTGGTTCGTGATGGACCAATCCAATCCTGGGAACAAGGATTGGGTGGGGCCATTGGGCAATGATAGCACCGTGACCAGTAGCGGTTTTAGTGCGGAACCACCACCACCGGTCACAAAATGACAAAATAAATAAAGATAAGAGAAAATGATAAAATAAAAAATAAAGTTCAAAAACTCAAATGTAGAAACCTTTGGAATAAAATTGGGGACAAGTCTCATGTTCCTATACATGGGAAATGTGCGGTTAGAAAATGACTATTGATTGTGCAGGTAAGTCTGCAATGTTCCAACATATTTTTTGTAAGTGTGGAAATGTTGGAGGCGGTCATTTTAAACAGACTTTATCTTACTTCGGGGAAAGAAACTTGCAACCTGGAAACACATTAGTTAATTACGTCTCTAAATTACCCGATCCACATCTAGGGTGGCTTGGCTTTATATGTAAATAAAGTTTGGTCAAAATCTAATTGCTTTTAGATTACACTTCAGCCTCAAACTGATGGTTTGTCAACATTAAGTTTTAGCAAAAGCTTTCAGAAAGTGAAACATCGAACACATGAGACCAAAGCAAAATTGCTACTGGTTTTGGCTTTCACATATTTTCAATTATTAATGTAATGTAACATATAGCCTTTTTTTTTGCGTTATATACACACTAGAATAAAAATAACCTATCTATTTCTTGTACAGAAATGGCTTTTTGAAACCTTTTTAATGCATGTATCACATTAAAATAGAAGCAGAGGATTATTCGTAATATAATCTTTGTAAAATGAAACGTGCATTTTACCTGTAAAATGGACTTCCCGATATTTCCCTGTACCAGAAGATCAAATGAGGTTTATCGTTATCAGTAGGTGGTGTTATGTTGCAAGGTAATTGCGCTTCTCTTTTTAATACAGCAGTCACGTTGACGCCATCCAACATGGCAATGACCTCCCCTGTAGATAAAAAGAAATATAGCGTTAAATTTATACAAATCGTTTACAAAACCAATTCCATTTTTGCTGGAGAAATAGATTCTATTTTATTTGGTTCCAGTGTCATTTATTTCTTTCTTGCCACCTTTTTCTTCCCACGAGGGCCATGATTTGTACCAGGCACATTTTATCGAGATGCGCAAGCCATGTTTGATTTAACGTCTAGACGTTTATGAACTGGGCGACATACACGAGCTCTTTCCTTTTTATGGGGCACTCAAAGGGAAGGGACATCCAAACTCGTCATCTCTCGGCACAACAAAAACAGATAGGACAACAAGACGGCTTTTCAATTAGAGTCGCTGCCTATTAAACTGACCGCATATCTTGTGCCTCTTGTTGACCTTATAGCTTCAAGTTTCTTGCATTAACACCATACATAATGAGAAGAAAAGCAATTACTGGCAAACCATGCTCATAAAGTTTATGTAAAATGTTAGGAATACACTATTTTAATAAATAAAAAAAAAACATTAATATTGTAATTTGATTATTTACTATATTTTGACACGAGTGTTTGCAATTAACAACTTTTTTAATTTAAATATTTTATTTTGCCGAATACTTTGTGAAATTTAGAAATGAGTTTTTTTATTTTTATTATTCCTTATTAGAACGATACCGACACTTAGTTTAATGGAATGGTTTAGGCACTTACCGGTATGCATATTTTAAAAAATTATATATAAAAGCAAATAATAAGAAAACTGATAACTGTAGGTTGAACTCTCCAAGGCTTACCCATTGCTTGGGTTTATTAGATAAGGCTAAAGTGAACACATTATCACCACCATCGTCAAAACTTAAGTATTAAAGATAGAATGAGGGGAAGAAAGTGAAAAAGAAGAGCTGAAGCAAAGGCACTTTGATGGCATGCACAGATGCAAATAAGGTAACGGCTGTTGGAAAGAGAGGAGACCGGGATACTTATTGGCACAATAACGACATACCCAGCAAGGAGCAAAAGTTTTGCATTCATGAAGAACTAATTTGAATCTGGAATGTTCTCTAGAGAGGGTTCTAATGGACTCGCCGTCTCAAAATGGTGTTAAAAAGAAAGAAGGAACCACGCAGGTGAAAACTGCTAATGACAATAAAAGAGAGGGGCCGAAAGAAATGCACTTAAATGCCATTTGTTTCAAAACTTATCTGATATTTGATAAAATTCCCCTGTTTTTTTGTTTTTATTAAAAAGGAGTGACTGGCAGATATAATTAAAAACCGAATTCATATAATTTTTTTTCCTTCAAAACATTTTGGCTTCAATATCTGTCAAACGAAGTTAGAAAACGGAATTGCTAACCGTATAAACAATTCAAAAACTGTTCCCTGCCAACATGGAAATGTTTTAAATTAATTTCTGTTTGCATTCTGTATTTATCAGCAAATTCACTTTACTAAATATAGCAACTCTACAATCAATTGGAAATGTTGAACAAGACGAGCAGCAGTAACTGGCATGTGTTCAATGCGCACAATTTGTCACGTGAAAATTAGAACTCGAGAAAACACAAACTCTCCGGGGAAAAAAAATATTTTTCTTAAAAAAGAATTAATTATCATTAATGCTTTATTAAAAGCGAGTGGAAAATTGAAAACGATTTACTCAGCAGCCTTTTTTTATGCTACATACACAAATCTTTTATTTTTTTCTTTCTATTTGTTAATAAGAAAGAAAGTAAAGAGGAGGAGAAAAGCGGTCTAATTGGGTTTAATGGACCAAAAACAGCCAATATGAATAGTCCAACACGCACGACGTATAAAATTGCCAAGACTCCGTTAACGGTTTCTATCTCTGTGGGAGTGCGGTTTTCATTTTACCAGCCGCTCTTAAGAAACATCTGGCATAGAAAGTCCTGATATTGCAAGACGTGCACCTATAATTTAGTAAAACTACTCATATTACCCACATACCCATTTTCTAACCATTTGCATAAAGAAAAAAAAAGTGCAGCTCATGTCTCTTACCACTTTATTTTGAATGTAAATGTGTCTCGAATTTACACCGTTTCGGAGAAAATCTTTTTATACTTGTTTTCACATCATCACATCAGTCAAGATCTGCTATAGAAAAGACCTGAGTGCCATTCAACTATTTGCAACAGAAGAAAATGGTAATAAAAGGGAACGTTTTCAAGTATACATTACCGTACTGATCCCGAAGTATAAAACCCCTTTTAGAGGGTTTCAAGATACAAGTCATTGCCCTAGTCGACATCTTGAAACATTGTACATCTGCAGGCTTTGATATATATTTGAAAACCCTCAAGTGAAATCAATTAGGTTACTCTTTTATCAGGACCTGAATGATATATTATTGGTTTGAGGGAAGCATCTGTCAATGGGCGATTTCAAAAATGCTCCCATAAATTTCTATAAAAGAAAAATGGAGTTTTATGGAGTTGAAATCTAAGTGTTCAGTATATTAAACTTTTTTAGATAAATGTTCGTTTGTTTATTGTGTTTATTTTTTTAAATGACTCAATATTTTATGTAATTATGGGCAGTATCAAATTAAATGAAATAATAAACAGGCAGTCTCTTCATAAAACAAACACTAGTGAAGTCCCCTTAGCTTCATTTTTTGCTAATTACTTTCCTCACTGCAGTTATTACGAAAGGTCACTTATAACCTCGCTTGAGGAAGCAAACAACACGTGCAGTCTAGCAGTAGCAAATTGCAGTTGTGCTGAATGGGCGACAAAAAAGACGTCTTTATTCCAATTACAGCTATTCTTGCTTCTATACAACGTTTGAAAGAACTCAAGAGCTAAAACCACGTACAGTATAGTTCAGTAAAGAAATCAATTTTAACGAATCAAAAGAAATTGGTGTGTTTAGGGGCTTCAGTTTTGTAGGAAAAAAAAGAATTTTCTATTACGTTCTTGCCTTGCGTTTACCATAAATTGGACTTTTTTTTCTTAGTAAACTGTCAGCCGCTACTCTCGGGCGCTACAGTTAATTAATTAATTCTGATGATGATATTAAATGTTATGCTCGTATTAAGATACCACAACTAATATAGTAAACGCACGAGCGTAAATCTCTGGGATTAACACCTGCTTTACAGGCTAAACTATTAATCCAACTCAATTTTTTCGATAAACCTTTAAAACTGATGCGATACATGCAGGCGTACCAGGCCACCGTAGGATTAAGCTAATTTTCATTTATCCTTGTTTGCTCGTTTTACTTCCAGATAGCGCTGCACACATTGTGACGTTACTGGGCGGCAATTCATATTCTCGTCGCCATGTTGAAATCATGCGACATCGAGCGAATAGCGAATAGCTGATCTTTGAATATCGAATTATGGAACGATGGCTGGGGTACTTTCTGCAGGTATTAGCGGTGTTTTAAGTGCTGTTTTTTATGAAGATTAATAGTTTTTTTTTAAAACATTTTTTGGATGCTACCGATCAGACACTCATTCTGTTATTAGCCTTGGTTCATGCTTTAATCCTAACGCGGAGGAGGCATCAACCATCAGACTAGGTTCATATCTTGACATGACCTCTTCTTCCTAGCAGGAAGAGTGGATGACAGCAACGCGGGATTGTTACATGTTGGTACGTTGATGCTTTTCTGAGTTTGAAAGGTAATAGAATTATCAACTTTAACGTGGTTTTGGTTAAATTGGAGAGACCGTGTAATAAAAATACTACACAAAAGATAAAAAGATGACATCTATAATTTTAAAATTATGTATATATTTCTTAAGTTTTTAAATTATCACAACAAATGTAGCTTTTTGAGGAAATCACTTTAGTACAAACAGGTAACTAAATAAATACTCGTTCTCAAATATTTACGGTAAGTAATGACTTAAATTTACACTTAAAATGAAAATTAGATAACGAATTTTCCGAAATTGAATCAGTCCTTGAAGATCAATTACATTTTAAAGTAGAAATAATTTGTAACGGTATTAATGACATTTCTTATTTAGGTTACTTCTGATTCAATGCAATCACAATCTAACTGGAGATGCACAAGCATGGTCGGTGGGACTCTAGGCCATCAATCGTGTGGCAATTTCCTCTACCGCAATGCAATACCACAAGCAACAAGTAACGAACTAGACGCGGCTTGACTCTCAAGACACATCAAAGAATATTTTGTCCCCATGTGAATAATCCGAGGTAAGAAATTTTTATGAAATTTATTCTAGATGTACAAAATAGCAACGGAATTAATTATTCAGTTAGTTTGCTGATTAATCTGATTAATATATTTAGTTGCATTGAAAAATAAATGAGTGCGTACTCCGCTTAATCAAAGTGACCGAAGTTGACATCAGCGTTTAGTTTTCGCCGAGTTTTAAAGCTAATTTTATAATGAAATGCTATAACTTAATAATGCAGTTTTACTTCCAATTTGGGCATTTGGTGTGTTATTATTTTGAACGTGAAGATTGCTATCTCCAGGGAGCTGCTTTTTCTTAGTTCGCCCCTAATGCACTGAAATCTAATTAGCGATACAGGGAGAAAATGGTTGTATGCATTTACAGTGTTGGAGCTTCACACGCCAAATAAAAGAAGGTAAACACTTCGAATTACACTAAGCGTTTGAGGTATTTCAACACACAAAGTAAATAGAAAATTTGTCTTGATTTTTATGTGCGGGAAAATCAACATGTGGCGCGGTTTTTGGTTTCACCATTATGTATAGTCACAGATTGTAGGTGCAGTGGCGTATGTCAAAAACGCGTGTTTGTAAATGTGCTAGCGAACATAGGCAGTGCGAGATTCCATTTCGTTGTAAAAGATATAGTGACGTTTCGGTTTTAAAGAAAAATTACAAAGTCAAACGACCAGCATGAATGGAATTTTTAGCTAGTGGTTGACACTTTGCGAGCGGCAGTCAAGTCCACTGGCTTCATTCATCTGAACGATTGCAAATGGAACATCTGTCGTATTTTTATTCTGACTTTTTGCCAAAAATTGCTCTGGTGCAACAAGAGTAAGTCAAATGGGTTGATAGCGATTTATATGGTTTAGCATGTCATGCCCGTCGAACCACTTTCCAATTCAAGCGAAAGCGCATAACCCTGAACAATTGAATACAAATTGTGTTAGACCACTGACAGATAGCAAGGTCTTAAAACGAAAAAAGAAATACTGCTTGCTCTTTTTTTATTATTATAAATTCTGCAATCGTTTAAGCTATTTTTTTTTCATATTTAAAAATTAAATTTTAAATTTTTTAGACCACGTTACATAAAACATTAATAACGGATTACTATTCAGTTGGGCGTTTGAAGAATGTTTACCCATAAAATATAGTATTTTCTTTACGCTATTATTATTTAATTTAATAATAAGTACCAGCAAGATGGTTAACTAGTGTTATCTGGAATTTGTTTTGATTTGGTGACCAGATGCGAACCAGAGTTTGGACTACAGCTCTACTGCTTGGGTGGGTGATTGCGTTACTTAATCAATTACTGTATAATTGATATTTAATTAAGTAAATAAATAAATAATTAATGCCAATCTTCAACATGGGAAGGTAGATGTCAGCCATTATCGGTGGAAATTTGTTTGATCATCCTTATCAAACAAACTAAGCTTTATGTACAGTATTAATTACCTTTGTTTTGAAAACTTTTCACTTTAGTATTTAATAATTAGTAAAATATGTTGAGGCATAAAAAATTAATTACATACTTGATTAAAAAAGAGAAAGAAGTAGGGTAGGGGAAGGAAGGTAGGGGTAAGAACATGCATATGAAGGAGATAATTTAGAAGACAGTTCCATTGCAGAGAGGAGTTACGGTCCTCCAATGTACTAACAAGATAGCCTTAATTGAACAGAAATCTCTCCACCTTGTCTTCTACTTTCCTGGATTTAATGCTGACATATCTCTCGCAAGGATCTCTCATTTGCCTCCTGAGAACGAGATAAGACGTGAATCTTTGAATGCTTGTCGCCTAAACTACAGCACCAAGGACAAATTGACTTTGCGCACATTCATTTTTCTAAAAGTTTCAGGTTGATGGAGATTCCTCCTTTGTAAGAAAAAAAATTAAAGTGCAAATTTAATGTCAATTTATTAATTGAAAATCCAATCTTTGAGTTGAAAACAGATTAAGTCAAATTGCAATTTGGAAATTTTATAGTTGGAAGTGAAAAGGGAGAAAAAAAGAAAATGATCTTTTGGGTTTTTTCGCATGAACCCATTTCATCTCATCGACCAGCTCTTGCTGCAACCTCTTTCGGCATGTAGCTGGGTCTACGACCTGATGACAAGGGTTCTGGTTCACTGTCTGCAATTTCCTGCGGATGTCAAGAAAGCCAATAATGCTCGTCTCCAGATTTCTCTCTTCATCCCATGGACAAACAAGAAACACACAAATGGGGCAGATGGGTCCTCAAAAGCTGTGGCGTGAAGTTGCAAAATGGGCTTTTATTGCGGTTAGACTCGCGCACGGTGGGGTCAGAGCATCCTTATATTGATTATAAAACAGTCTAATTCAGTGTGCGCACTAAAAAATACTTGGTGAATGTGGTCATCTACGTATTAGTAAAGGCAGACAAAGTTCAAAGCCACTATCAAATAAACACGGGCCTTTGTTGGATCCGTACGAGTACGAGTGTGACGAGGTCAAACTGAGAGATGGAATGCTAAAGCTCACTATTAACCTTTTACAACCCCGAGTTCTAGAGATGAAAGGTCAGAGGGACAAAGCTTTTCACTTTTCACTCTTTTTGTTTTCTCTGCTTTCTTCATTATTAATCATCTTGTGATTTCTCAGTCCAATTAAATCTTGTCTTGTTTCTGCTAGAATTTATTTTTGGACTGTTTGCATTAATTATTTCTTGAGTTTTGTTGTGTGTATCACTATACTTCCAGATCTCGCTCGTTCCGTATATCTCGGTCTCGGCAAAACGATATTCCATTACGAAAAATAATCAAAAACGTGATTTAACGAAGAAAGTCGTTGAATTTAAAATTTAAATTGGTCATAATTCAAGTAAGCATAAAAATATTTGAACATTTGCTTTTGATTTAAGTGTTTAAATTATCAAAATTTCAAAAGCAACGTTGATTTGCCGATTCAGCATGTATGAGAATAAAACTGCAGAATTAAAAAAAAAATCAATCATTTAATCAAAAATCTCGTTTTATTTTCCGTCTCGTACGAGATCTCGTCTTGGAACCTTCTGATCTCGTGTCGGAAATCCGAGATTTTAAAACGACTGAGATCCTGGAAGTATAGTATACTACCTATGGTACTTTGCTTTTTTTTTGAGAGGTTTCACTTTGAGGATGTAGGAATTGGACAAGCTTGAAATTATTGCCCATTCAAAAGGAAATAAATAACTTCTTTTTTGGAGTAAATACAAAAAACAGTGTTTTCATGCCGTAAAAAAGAAACAAAATACTTGACAAGGAAACATTGACTTTTTATTTTTGCATTACAAAATGCGAGTGATAAGTTAGCTGCAAGGAATAGAAAGAGGAGCCAAGAAAGGAAGAAAGATGAGACAATTTCTAACGACTTTTCTTTCTTTTTTTAAAACAAAAAAAAATTCCCAAAGCAAACCTGAAGTGAAAAACTACTTAGATACCAGAGGTAGATAGAGAGTGGATGGCTCATAGTTGTAATTTATTAACATTTCATATGAATCATCATTATATCAATGATGTAGCACCTCTGGTGCCGTAACAAACATACTTTGTAAGGGCGAGTATAATGCTATAATCAATGCATAAAATGGGCCCCATGTACCATACCAAACTCTGGACTACGCTGTTCAAAAATTGCTCGCAGTACATGAAAGAGATTGCAGTGGAGTGAAGTTTCTAGACAAAATTGCTGCACCTTGTTTACAACATACCGAAGGCCAATGTATTGAGCAAGGACTACTGTGGTGGAATAGCGGTGCTTTAACGGGGAAGTAATTGATATACGGGACGAAGGATCAATACAAACTAGACTGAATGTCTTGTAGTGTAAATAACGGTTAAATTTTTATAGTGAATTGTAAATGGGTTAAAATATTTTGCCTATTTGACTAGATGGATGACATTGCTGGTTGCATTTCATTACGTGAAAGCACAACAAAAGAATGTACGTCACTAGAAATTTGTAAAATGCACATTGAAGTTTGCAGTCACGTGCCTATACCCCATCATCTTACAACATGCAGACGAAAGGAAATGGAAAAAGAAATGTGCAAGTTTGTGCTTTTTTTCCTCTACAAAAACGTATAGGAGAGCCGTCAGTGGCATATTTTATTACTTCAGTCACATATCAACAAAACTCGTGTCCTTGTTATTTATTGCGATTCCTTTCACATAAGCAAACTGAGAATTATTAGAGTTGTTGGTTTAATAAAAAGAAAAAAAAATGTTTCAAACTAGAAACAAAAAAAAGGAAATCAAATAAAAATTCCAAACACCGTGCAACATTGGCCGAAACTGAAAATTCTCCTACCAGGTGGAAACTCTCTTATTCTTTGAGGACCTTAGAAAAACTTATTAAATACCTAAGAATCCAATGAAAGCATGCAGAACACAGTTTTGAAAAGTTTTTGACAATTTGTCTGATAAGTTCAAACTGAAATGTAAATTCGATGCCAAAGCCAGCTGATATATTGAAGCATATGTTTATTTTAACCCATAGGCCACATTTTCCCTATATATTGGCGATTTAAAGTTGTCATGGACAATAGAGCATGATTTAAAGACGATATGAATTGGTCGTTTAAAGGCGATGGCGTAGCAAGTGAAAGTGATGGGCACACTTCTCGAGTGAATTCATCACTCGCTGTGTGACTTGCACGTAACACTTAACGGACAATTGCATGTCTAAAAATTTCTCAGGCGTGTCACTTGGTCAGACATCGTGCACTTCTCAAAGTGCTCGAGTCAACCGATCCGCATAGATCAGATGCATCGCTTGATTCAAGATTGAAAGTGTAGCTCACAAATAGTACCATGCCAATTGCCAAACTGTCAGCTTTAAAATGCTCGTGCATTTATTTTTATCTATAAAGTGAAAAATGTAATGTGACACAGATGAACTTGGGGAGAATTAGGAGCTCGAGTTCTTTATTTTTATCTTTTTTTAAATTTTTTTTTTTTTTAGGAAAAAAAGTATATAAAAATAAGAAATAGAAATGAAAGGAGTGTTTTCTTTTTTTTTTTTTTGGTTTGTTTGTCTGAATTTCAATTTTCAAGGCACTCAACTCAACTTTAAGAAATGTCCACTACACGCTTTGGTGCAAAAAAAGGCGGCTGAAATTTTATCAGATGACACGAAATGTCATCAAATGAACTGGCAGCAAGCTTAGAGGTGACAGCTGCGCTGGCCAAAAGTGAATTTCTGTCCTTGAGGTATAACAATGTAAAGAAAAACAAAAGGAAAAAAGAAGATAAACGATAAAAGTATTTTTGTGTAAGCCATTACAAGTCTACAGGTTTCTAGCAGCAACTTTTTGTAACAATAAAATATACTGAATATATCTATAGTAAAGAAATGGTCTAAATTATAATAATATGTGAAATTGGTGTTTAGTTTTCAGTTCTGATAGGATTTCAGTGACAATACAAAAAACTTTGCACTGGATTTGCAAGACATGCGCCAACTGTACGGCATGTTGTTTTCAGTCCAACTTCATAAGATTTTTGTTCTTCCCGTAAAGTAAAGTGGAAGTTCATGTTCGAGAGAGTCTCTCAGTGGGGGAGCTTTTGAAAGCCATAGTTCAATCAGTGAAGAGAAAGGTGCATGAATTACTCTTAAAAGTACGGAAACTCTAGGTTTATTTGCGAAATGTTTTCTTCTGGGTAATTGAATTTGCCAACTTTAAGTTTTTTTGAATTATTGATATAAATTTCCTATTTGGGCCAAAGAATCTATTGAAATCGATTAGAAAAATTTATGATGAAAAAGGGACTAGCTAACTTTGAACACTGGGGAGTTGTTTTTTTTTTTCTTCTTCTTTCTTCATTCTATTTTTTGTTCTCTGTTGTAAGTTATTGGCGATTGATCGTTCACCCATATAGTACAATCGTTATGATCTAACCCAAAGATAGTAGCATGGAAGCTGGCGCCCTTTAGACCACTCACCAGAAGTCACAAGTGCGTGAAAGAGTCATCCATTTTTCTTTTCTTGCTTCTCTTAAAAACGGGTGAAGCCAAGTGATTTTTGAGGTAGCAAGGTGACACTAAGACGAGAACAAAGGTAAGAGAATAGCAGGAAGGAAAACAAGGCAGTGCTTTATCATGGGTTATGGGCGAAGGGAAAAGAGAAAGATGTGAAATCAATTCTGGAAGGAGAGAAAAAAAAGGACGTAGAGAACCGACACTGTCAACATGAAGAATAAGGGTATTATATATATATATAGAAAAGGGTCTTTTATATGTTTGTATTTTATGAAGTTAGATGACTGGAAGGGTTTGTGCTGTCAAGAAGTGACAGACAATGATTTTTATCAATCTCTGTATAAAATACTTAAGGTCTTTGGTGTCTGTATGACGTGTTCTGTCTTTGCAATTCAAATTCGTGCAAAACCTACATATGAAAATGAAAAGGTAAAGTTGCCAGTGTAATAAAAGAAGGTAGAGGATAACGTTGGAGATTGTGTGCAATAAGAATCCTGCTCCCATCAGGTTGAATAGGTGGCCATGTTGACGATGGTAGAAGGAAAAAAAATGAAAGAAATGGGGCTTGAAACATCAATTATTCATAACATGCAAAACAAAAAAGGATGAGGTTAAAAAAAAATAGATATAAAACACAAAAAATTGAATTCTAAATGTACCCAATGGGTTTTCATCCCACCCCTCTAAACTTGCTGCAAGAATTTCTTGAATTTCTTAAAAATTTCAGGCAAAACTCGAACTCACACTGTGATTTATTTATTTAAAGGCTGTTGTTTTTTTCATGAGCAGAAATTTACGTAGATTTAGTTGGTGCAGGCGGTATATAACTGTCATCCTTGGTAAATCCACAAAATTAAGAGGTTTTTTAAAAAAAAAAAAATAGTAATCAATCAAAATGAATAACAATTTCATAGAGGAGGAAAAGGAGATTGATAAATTATATCAAATTAAGATTAGAAACTTAAATAAAATTTAACTTGCATTTGCAATATTGTCTAGCACAAGATAAGAAGCCATGCTTAACACTGCAATGGGCACAAGAATGAAAGCGAAGCTTTGATGTTTGTGTGCATTGCTTATTTAAATAATGTGATGATCCTTGGTCGCGCATGCATCTCTGCCAACCGGTTGACAGGCGCCAAACCACTGCCAGTAGCGACTTGAAATAGCACAGGAGAGTAGCAACGCCAGTCAAGGTGCTGGTCCATTACTCAGAAGAATGGCGTATTACGGCCCAGCCAGCCAGACTCGTTATTCGGTCGGTTGTAGGAGAAGTTCCAAGTGACTCTCTGTGTTATGGGCAAAAATACGAGAAAAGATGAAGCCATAGACTGAATTTATAAAAAGGAAAAGGAAAAGTAAAGTTCTATTCTACCACTGCTGCAGACTGCATAATGGGAAAAGTAGTGGCATTAGGAGAATATTTTTAACTTTGTACACGAGAAAAATGTGGAAATTTATCTTCGAGATTTATAGTTGTGAGTTTTCACAAGAAATTGAGTATTCACTATTCAATTACTGGAGATCGGATTCTTAGTCTCACGGTTCAATATGCGGGCATTGAACGGGAGGTAAATCAAATTGACTCTTGAGAAGAAATATTTACTGGATTTGGAATTCGTTGTGTGTTTTTAGATCGTGACTGAAATAGAAAGTAAACCATGCACAAACCACAACATATTTTCTCTATTTGGACTAGAGGATGACGAATTCCTTTGAAGTTTATTAAAAATCAAAGTATTATCCATAGTTCATACGGAATTCGGTTTCCTGGCAAGAACAGGAGGGCAGAATAGCAAGATATTGCAAAGTGATTGGACAAAGGCAAATACTAAAGTTAGTATTACTACCAGCTATTTTTCAATAGGCACTGCTTGCTAGATAAACTTCAGAGGGGCTTTTAGCATTATATATACGTTGTGTTTGCTATTGATTTTAATAATAGTTCTGGAATGAAAATTGTTGTCATCGCTAATGACATTAAGTCTCTTGACTGTTGTCTGTGTATACTCAAGTGTATACGATTGATTGTATGCGTGTGCTGCAGACATTTGCAATAATGTGTGACAAGTAGATATAATCTGATAAGATATTACAGAACTGGTGTTTTAATATATTTCAGTTTTCATCAGATAAAGCGATAAGCGAAAGCTTTTATGGCTAGTTTTCATGTAGATAATTATGCAAGTGCATTTGAAACGGATTTGTTTCCTCCGTCTAGAAGTTTAGATGCAAGAAATGAAAATGTTGCATAGAGGCTCAAGAGGCAGCCAATATCATTTCCGCAGCCGCACGTCAACTTTCGTTGTGACCTCCACAAGGACAAAGATAAAGCTATGGCGCCTGAGGAGAGATGAATAAAAACGAAGGAAAAGATTTCTAAGAGATATAGAATATTTATTTTACTTTTAAAACAGAAACTTGCATTTTATATAAATCGTAAAAAAAAATAGTAATTGATTGCTTTACTTTTATGATTGAAGGAAATAAAAAGAAAAGGTTTGTTGACAGAATATATTTTTTTTAAAGAAAAAAAAAGCATCAAATCTAATGTGAGAACAAACAGTTTCTATCCAGTAGTAGCAAAAGATAAATTGTTTGGATTTCATTGTCAACACTTTAGTGTAATAAAAGATGAATTATTCCCAATCCATTTGGGCCAAAATTACACTTATCATTTGTCTTCAGTTAAAAAAAAGATTGCTAATGCATTACGATCAAGCTGTGCAATGGCAAGATGATTTCATGGATAAAACTTTTGATTTTTTTAAATTTATTAATTTTCTAACGGTTTAGAATACAAGACTTCTATCTGTCTTTGTGATAACTCGGGAACCAGAGTGGACGAACTTCAAATTTATAGGAAGCTTCAGCTAAAAACCAATCGACTAAAGCTACGTGCGTATAGTTGACAGGACATTGTAGCAGAAATGGCTGAAAGATTTGTAATAAGTTAGTCATGGTTTGTATTG
>JAQIXU010000447.1:0-33835 GCA_034701245.1 Strigamia transsilvanica | reverse complement strand
AAACAGTGGTTACAACAATGGTAAAAACAATGGTTATAACAATGGTAAAAACAGTGGTTACAACAATGGTAAAAACAATGGTTATAACAATGGTAAAAACAGTGGTTACAACAATGGTAAAAACAGTTGTTACAACATTAGTAAAAACAGTGGTTACAACAATGGTAAAAACAGTTGTTACAACAATGGTAAAAACAGTTGTTACAACAATGATAAAAACAGTTGTTACAACAATGGTAAAAACAGTTATTACAACAATGGTAAAAACAGTTGTTACAACAATGGTAAAAACAGTTGTTACAACAATGGTAAAAACAGTGATTCTAACAATGGTAAAAACAGTGATTCTAACAATGGTAAAAACAGTGGTTACAACAATGGTAAAAACAGTGGTTACAACAATGGTAAAAACAGTTGTTACAACATTAGTAAAAATAGTGGTTCTAACAATGGTAAAAACAGTGGGTTGAAAATTCTAACCACTGTTGTGTGAAGAATCCTAGCAGCAGTCATCTTCGTGGGAAACTCCATATTAACTTAGTAATTTATTTCCAACCTATTGGAGCTCATCTTATCATTCTCATCCTGCATGACATGTGCCCACTTGGAGTATAGTATTACAATTCCCAAGTAAACAAGTTTGATTTGCTACACAGTTGCAGTTGAAGGACAAGTTGAATTCCTTTTATGTTAGTAATCACTTAACCATTTCCTTAATGGTGTTTTATTTGATTAAAGCCAAGGGACCAGCTATTAAACCCTAAGTACAGCAGTTTTTAAAACTCTCATAACACATTCGCGGTGTTCAGAAATTACTTCCCACTTTGCATTTAATTTAATTATTGAAACTGATAAATAAATAAACAAATAAATAAACAAACAAACAAACAAACACATAAATAAATAAATAATGTTATTCCACAAAGTAATCTTTCTTCGCATGTCAGCATTCACATATTTTCCAATGCAAAAAAATTCCTTACTTGATGAATCATGAGGAAATGAAATCTATAAATCACGGCTTCCCTGTAATCATCCTTCTCTTTCCAGAAAAATCTGTCTTGCACAGCTGTCTGTCGATGAACCTTAGAACTGCCATTAGATACATCAAACAGAAATCTTATTAAAAATATATATATTTTATTTCACGTTTATAATTTTATAATTTTAAGCAAATTTCATTGTGTTCATTATTATTGTTTTTTAAAATCGCTTTTTAGTTTTTTGTTTGGTCAGACACAAAAAAGAGGAAAAAGTTTCTTGATTGTATCACCAGAGAATTGTTCCAAGGTGTGGTGTTTCTGGTGATTATACGTATAAACAACAATTACAAAAAAGTAATTTACTTCATAAAACATGACCCATATTATTTACTGCCATTCAACAGGTCAGTCATCCATCTCTCAATCAAATGTAACATTAACACACTTCACAAAGCACAATTTTGTAAAAAAAAAATATATAAAATAAAGCAGAAATGGATAAAAAGATAACCAATTTCTCAGTATGTTGGTGTTTGCCGTTACACCAACTGAGCTAGAGAGTTCATCATGAAATGATTAAAGTTGAAGTCAAATTAAACCTTTTTAATTAAGAGCATTTTTGCTGACAACACCAAACGTGTCAAGCAAGACTGCTACAGCATGTAGTGAAATGGTAACTACCAATGACCAAAAAAAGGAGGTGTGTTTAGTTTTTTATATTTTAATTGCCTAAAATTTTGTTGGCACATTTGTTAACTTCCAGCTTCTTACAGCAGAAATAAAAAATCCCTCCCTGCTCATACATAAACGCAACACATAAGACGCAAGACTTGTTGATGCGTAGCAGTCGCCACTGTTGCTGATTGAAGGCTTTTCCAGACTGCAATTGGAGAGACAAGCAATAAGGGGTTTCAGTAGATGTGTTTTTGCAACTGTGCACATAATTGGTGAAACTGATAATCACGTGACAGATCCAAAGTGCAAAATTGTTAAAATTGCAAAATCTATTAAAGAAACGCCTTAATGAAGACCTTCTGGAATAAGCTCCAGTATAAATTTGATATTCATTTGATCCGACAAACAAAATTCAGCATTTTCTGAATTTACCTTCAAAACAGATAAACTCTATTCCGAAGAGTACTTGAAATACTCCCATTGGTTGGGTGCTTCACCTTGCGGATGACTACGATTGAAGCTAGCGCCACCGGTGGTCGTCCGGAACAAAGATGGAGGACAAAAAAAATGGTTTTTAGCTTTTTTCGATAATAAAAAGTTTTCAATAAAATTTGAAACCACTCTGGGTTTGTAGCCTTTTTCATGGGCTACAACCCTGTGTCTTTTGTTTTTTTAATTAAACGCTTAAAAGTACAAACACTCCAGACAGCAAAACAAGTTAAACTGCAATTTAAAACACAATATTTCGCAAATTTTAACATTTTCCATTTAATCTTTGTTGTTCAAAATGGCTGTTTAAGATATACTTTTACTAGACCGGTTTAAAACAAACTCAACTTTTCAAAGCCAGCCAGTGCAAATCCACCTTTACAACCCCCTGGATATGGACACACCACTGGATTCTCTGATTCCTCAATATTGCTGAGACTCTCAAGTAAATATTATCATTTTCCAGATACAAGAAATATATGAACTATCTTATGGCCAAATAACATTGATTTATTGCTGATTCTTGTTTTCTTATGACAACACACTGCAGTGAAGAGCCCACAAACCAAAATTAAAAATCTAATAATCTACTTGGTTGGTTGTTATTGCCCACTTGTGTGCGAATAACTGCTTAATAAACCCAGCTGACATCATGCAGGTCATTTTTAAAGGTCCATTGTATTTACTCCAAGAATATC
The DNA here is from genome assembly GCA_034701245.1 of Strigamia transsilvanica. Lineage (NCBI taxonomy): Eukaryota > Metazoa > Arthropoda > Chilopoda > Geophilomorpha > Linotaeniidae > Strigamia > Strigamia transsilvanica. The sequence continues at coordinate 30,990 of JAQIXU010000447.1, read as the reverse complement.
TACCTTTAATTTTCCACACAAGGTTTTGTATTCAAAATTGTTTAAAAAAAAAAAAAAAAAAAAAAAACTCAACTGAATAAAAACTTTTCTCTTGGGTGTAAGGTTAAGCTGATAAGGAAAGTTAAAGTTTGCTTTCTTCCAGCATTATCAAAAACGTGCTTCGTTTCAAGAAAGTCAGGTCAACCTTGCAGAAAACTAAAGAGCAAGAAAAGAAAGAGAAATATTCAGTTGAGTTCAGCCTGAGTGTGATCAGAATCGCAAGACAATCTCAACGCTTTTTGTTCCAACAAATAAACTAATTGTTTACCCAAACAAAGAGTCTATTAAGCGGCGCGAGTTTACAAATGATAAATATTCATGTTTTGGGAGAAAAGATCCAAATGTATTGTGTAAACGTGTGCACCCACACCTCGTCGATGGAATTTGAGAAGGAACTAATGGTTGGAAGGCCTCCCAGAGCAAGTGGAATACGAATTGCTCTTCCATTTTAAACAGCGAACCTTAACTCCGATAAGATACAAGCCATGATCAAATCCAGCTCAGTTTACTTGCTCGCTGTCTCTCCTCAATTCTTATTTTTATGCACGCTTTTCAATCTAGCAGATGGAAATGACTTTCCCTCTCCATTTTTATCGCTTTCTCAATTGCTAGGTCTGTAAAAATTTCCACATTCCTTGTGAATGTCAATTAGAAACATTTCCATTCAAAATACTAGCAAAATTGATTTTCATTCTCCAATTTATATCAAGGACAAAAGAAGGCGCCGGCAATTGCCGTTACGGTATTAAAGTTTTTCTTTATTTTTTTAAATCTCACTTGTCGACATCTCATTAGTAATAAATTTAGAAATTCTCCACACGTTGTAATGAATGGATGAATGAATGTAATGAATGGATCAATGAAGTGTAGTTAAAATACTGTTTGGTTGTGTTCGTGTTGAGTTAGGCTTGTTTATATGGATTCTTATATTCCCTTGCTAAGACTATTTCTAAGCCTTTTACCATGTGCCATTGTTAGCAATAATGCAGGAATGTTAGACGTAAGACTTTGCCTTTGTGCCATTATTGTAAGTTTTCTTTGTAGGTTCATTTCTTGATTATTGTCAGTACAGACTTGGTTTGCATACAGGTATGTTGCCTCCTCCTTGTCTCGCCTGGTAGCACGTCAAAATAGCGCGGACAAAACAGAGCAGTACAAAACAGCGCCGTCAAAACAGCTTGGCGTCAAAACATCGCGGAGTCAAAACAGCGCGCCATCAAAACAGTGCACCGGAAAAATAACGTAATCTTAGGTTAGGTTAGGTTCAGTGTTGTGCCGGTACAGTACCACGGTACCATAGTACTGGTACTGGGAAAAATATCATGGAAGTACCGGTACAGTACCAATACCGGAAAGAAAAAATTGTAGAAGTACCGGTACAGTACCAATACCGTAAAAAAATCGTGGAAGTACCGGTACAGTACCAGTACCGTGGTACTTTTGGCCCGGTACACAGTATCGTGTACCAATACCACGGTACATTTACAGTACGATCCATACAAAGTCCCGTGTACCTGTAGCACGGTACTATTTTGCCGCGACACAGTACTGTGTACCGATAGTGTGGTACATTTCATGCATTTCAACACTGGTTAGGTTAGATTATTTTGATGGTGCGCAGTTTTGACGGCACGCTGTTTTGATTCTGCGCTGTTTTGTGCGCGCTGTTTTGTACCGCGCTGTTTTGTCTGCGCTGTTTTGTAACCGTCTTGCCTCATTCTGGTCCTGGCCCCTAGTGACTAAAGCCTGTTAGGGATAGTTGGTTAGGCTTCCGTCACCCCTTTCCACCAGAGGTTGCGCGGTGACTACTACGCTGCCTGGCAACAGGTAAGTTACCGGATTGCTTGGGTGATAGACCACTCCGCAAGACTTGTCGCCACACGGTGTTTTGCATATTGCAAACTGCAATGTAAATACCCACTCATTGTTTTTCTAGAAAAAATGATGTCATTGTTGTGACACACAGCACACTTTATTTGTGCGTGTTGCATTGTGGATGATTAATGCACAAGTTTAATTGAGTTTTAAACACGTTGTACGACGTCAGGTTTATTGGAAAACTAACGTAAACACATCCATTATTCCAGAAAAGTAAAATTTGAATCTTCACTTATGTGGAATACTGTAGCCATGTAAACGTGGTAAATCCGAAGATTAGTTTTCTGGAAATTAAAAATCCAAGAACAAACTATTTATTTAATAACAATTAAATTAAGGGCAAGAATGTTGGCTTCACTCAAATTCTTGGCTTAAAGGATTAATTTTCTTTCCTTTAAATTCTCAATTTTTTCCCTGTTATTTTTTTTATCTAATTAGTAAAAACTGCAAAAATCCCAACACAAGCAAACTTTTCACCAGCTCAATCCTCCCATTATGCCTCGTAATCTTAAGCACATACTCCAATGCAACTTTAGACAATCTCGTTTCACTCAGCCACGAATCTAATCGTTTACATGCGATAAGACTTCTTCTAATCTATTTGAATAGACGAAATACCTACTACTATTGCCTCGCCATTTCTTTCTCACTCACGCCCCTCAAGCTCCTCACAAACTTACTTTCAAATCCTACAGTATAAATTGCCTCTTTCCCATCACTTGGCACCAATCCAAAACATTATTTATTTACAAAAAAATAAAAAAAAGTCGAAATTTCCAAATAACCAAACAATCCCTTTAATGAATTCCACATCAAAGTAACTGAGAAATGCAATTAAAACTTACAATATTCATCATATTAATTGCAACTTGTTTCCACACGTCTTCTAAAACCCTCGAGTTATATACAGTAGGTCTCAATTTCATCCCTCTAGTGTTTGAATTCAATTTTTGTGGGCCCTTGATATTTGGGGGCCCAGGGCTTAAGCCCTATTAGCCCCCATGTAGATCCGCCCCTGCAAACCTGTGACCAACGGTGAAATTATACAATTTTCAAATAGGGCCCCAAAAGGGCCTCCATAGACCAATACGCCTCTGGTTACTGCAATAACATCTTGTAAAAAAAAAAATATCAGCTTGAAATATTATAGTCAGGTTTGAAGTCTGAGGGAATGTAGAAATATAAAAAAAAGAAGCGGTGATTCCATCACACGTAGGACCCAAAGCACATAAATCTTGTAAGCCCTTCTGGACTAAGAGTGGTCGTGAAACCAAACGAAGTGACAAGACACTTGGCAAAATGTTCATGTGTACCTAGGGAGAAGACCAAAGGCACTCCCTTAATCTCAGCTAGCCTCATTTTACAGCACTTTACGTGTGTGCTGCTGAGTTGCACTGCCAAATAACTCCAGTCCATTTCAAACTTTACACAAAAGACACACATGTTTTTACTTAAAATATTCAAGCACAAATATCAATAAAAACATACCTTTTGCCACGTTTATTTTCACTTCCCCCTAAATTAAAAATGGTTTTCTTACCTGCAAAACAAAAAAAGTATAGAAAAATTTATTAATTACTTATAAAATTAAACTTTTAAGGAGGATAATTGGCAAATATTATTTCAAGAATTCATGTCCTTCACTCACAAGTGGAAAATTGATCCCTTGAAGATGATGACCCACACATAATCAAATGAAAATATTAAAGAGAAACAATCTTTCTTAGATTAATTTCACCTCATCAAATTGTCGTTAGTGAACAATATTTCATTTGACCATGGTCCAAAAAAGATGAAAGAAACATCCGTCTTCATTTATTCTTCTCTCTTCCCCTACTCTTGTATCCCAGTGAAAAAAAATATATAAATCACAAAGACTTATATAGTAACTAAACCTTTAGCTCAGATATTTCAAATTCATCATCTCCTACCACAAATGAAACAGCAATCCAATACAAAAACTTCTTGCATGAAACAATAAAAATGTAATTTATATCCTGCAATTTGTCACTTAAAAAATTATTAACCCCCACACTTCCATTTTGGTAGTTGTAGTATATTATTACCCATATGGTATAAGAAAATTTCATATAATGGATGATAGAATCTACAATTCATAAATAAAAGAAAAACTTGCTCTATATCATGTGTGTGCTCAACATCAAACATCTATGTTGGTGTTACCATAAACAATTTTGCAAATAATGTAAATTATGCCCATTTTGTGTGACGACAACAGCCTCTTAGATCCACAATGGTGTTATTTGCAAATGTATTTTCGCTTCAAATTTTCGCATTCAAACATCCAAATTTAATTTCGTGGGAACCACTCACGTGCATTTTCGTGTTTACATTGCTTTAGTTGGTTTAATCCATGCCCCTCCCGTCTGTTGCATAAATATTTACAAACCTGTGTCACATTTAAAGTCAAGTTACCAATCATGTACTGTAAAAAAAAAAAAAAAAATACCACAAGCAACAATTCATGCGCATGAAATCTGCAGTAGCGGTTTCATTGCCACACTTAAATCAATTGTTTCCCACAGGACACAACAACAACGAAACAAAAAAAAAATTGTGGTTTGAAATTCCCCAACAATGACACATTGTCAAGTGCTAAATCTGAATTAATAATTTTCCAAGCATCACTTCCTGTTCATGCACTGATGATGGATTTGCAGATTTGTATTGTCCAATAGCAACTTTGCTTCTCTGCACAGCACAAGTTAAATAATAGCTGAGATCAGCAATACTTTTGGTCAAAGGTCATTCAAAAAACAAGATCTTGAGTTTAAAATTAAGTAAAGGAAAAAAAAAGAGTAAAAAATTGTGCTTATTCCCAAGTTCCCTATTGCAACTCGTATATATTAAGCTCTTAAGCTCCTAAGCACTCCAGCACACTTAACTGCAGAGAACATTTGTCAACAATCCAGTCGGCACGTCATTCTAACAACTCATAAACACACAATAATAGATCTAAATCCTAAAAACATTCGTCCACACTTGCAACTTATTAATAACAACTCTTAATATTTCCTGACAAATATTCATCCCCGCAGATGCAGATAGGACAAAGCCATCTTGACAGGCAATAACTAACTAATTTAATCTTTGCACAACACATTAAACTTTCGAAAATTCAATCCATACACTAAAAGCAAAATTATTCCAAAACCAAACATGACATTTTCCAACAAATATGGTGAAATAATCATCTAATTTTATTTATTCATCGATAAAAATCAATTATTGATGTGAAATTACAACCAGAAAAAAAATTTAAGAAAAAAATCACTAAAACTCAGCCAGAACCTCCAATAAACCATATGATTACATTTATATTACCCCAATAAATCCACTAAATCAACACTCAAAGTTCAATGTAAACACCATGCAATTAACCACAACCTTTAACACACCGCATCTTTTCATCTCACCTTTAATCTTCCCAAGAACCATAAAACAGAAACATGTTATGACTCAAGGCAAATCCAAATCGTCCACTTATCATCACCCATAAACAGAAACAAACAATTCCACCCCTAAACGTCCCCTAAATTCAATCCAAATTGCCTAAAATATTCATTAAAAATTAAAATTAAACTTTTTTTCCCCCTCTTTCACCATTTCACACGCATGAATGCATTTAATTTACCATCAATCACAACCAATCACTGCAAATTGAATCAGTCTCAAACTCCATATTCCATTTCTTCCATTATTCCATTCCACAAACTTCTTTCTCAACTCGAATTTATACGCAAATGAGGAAACGCCGATCCATTTCATTCGTCTGCAACTCGATCATCATTTCCAATCAAATTGAAACCTCATACAGCCACATTAATCACGTCACACACTTCATTAAAATAAATGACAGTGTTAATCGCCAGTACTTCCTCTTTGATCTCTCAATTTTCACCTTTTTAATTAATAAAAAAAAAAAAAAAAAAAAAAAAAAAAAAAATCGTTACAGTTAAAAATATGTTTGGCACGAGAAACATCTCATTTTCTCAGTCACACAATAGGTGAAATATGTTGCAGTCAAAGTTATGCCAGGCATTTATCATCCTCACTGCATGACCCCATCTCTCAACCGGAGTCGGACATTTTTAAAAAGTAAGAAAATTTGAAACCTGATACATGTTATATTCTTTTTTCCCACCTATTTTCTTTTTACAGGAAGTGTGAAAAAAGAATGGTGAGTGAAATAAGGTCCCAGTGGGGACCATTCTGCTGGTAGGAAATCCCAAAGGACCAATATAAAGGGGGTTTTTGGCATCAGCAAACAGGAAGAATGGTTAGGTCGACTTTATCCAGTGTTGTTTCTGCAGTTTGAGGCCCAAGCTGATTTGATAGTGGTATCACAAGCGCTTATTTACTTCACAACCACAACAAATGAAGCTATCATCAATTTATGAAAAAGGCAGAATAATACTGAAAGTTATTTAAGTCAATATGATGCAAGTCTTCGAAATGCCGCTTCTTCGATTGTGATTTTAATGTACGAATACTATTTTTATTTTGAAAATATAAACTACTTTAAAATAATGATATCAACTATCAACTACAACATTCTACTACAGTTTTACCGTTCTAACTTTAACTTTAGCAAATTCGTTAATTAGGGATGTGTATTTTGATTTCGCTGCTTTTATGGTGCCGGCTGATCATAGCACTGCACGGCCCTGAAGTCTATTGGGATTTAATAGACTCAAGAGAAAGTCTCAAACTGTTTGTATTAAGAATTTATCTTTGTTTCAAATTAGGTAGAGAATTATTTATCTGTTTTCCCACAGGTTAAAATGTAACAAGCCAATTAATCATATCTCATTAGTAAAATCATCAATCCTCATTGCAATAAGTCATAGCTCCCGGATAGCTTATCTTTATTCTGTTATGAAAAATTCCAGACAAACTGGGACATCTTGTATCAGTATTTGTTGTTGTTGTGTTTTTGACAAATAGCTGAATGCCTGTTCAGGATATCAAGCCTAAATTAAATAATTGAAGTTATTATTAAATGAATTTAAAATATTCTTAATCGATGGCGACTCTTAATAGAAGAATTATGGTACAGTAGAACACTGATTATCCAAATAGTGGTCCAAACTGACATAAGTGGGAACACAACAAGTATGTTTCCGGTTCACAAGTCTGAATTTTAGTTCACAATTTACACACAGTTTTAAATCATTAGAAATAAATCAAATCAATGTTTCACAAATTACAATAAATTTACTCAAATTGTTGCTGCAGTTATTGCTAAGCTTATTGATGGTATCTATTTTTAAACGATAACCTATAACAAACATCATTTACGAAATAAAAATTGAATCGCATCAATAATCCTTGCATTGTCACTAACATGTTTTTCTAGAAAAGAAGAGGTAACAAAAAAATTGACCTGAACTGAGAATGCACATTGCACAGCTTAGCTTGCCTGTTCTGTTGCTAGAAGTTACAAGTAGTTCCCATCAATTACTAACTTAAATGTCAGAGTTTGAAGGAATGCTCTTCTGAGGCCCTTATCTAGTGTAAGTTTTTATTTATTTCTGCTAACATCAACCTATACTCCTGTTCTTTCTTTTCCTTCATATCATATTTACAATAGCTATCTGCGATAAAAATAAAGAATGGAGGCACAGAAATTGAACCAATCATTTAGCCGGATTCAACAACTTAGAAAAAGGAAAATGCATCCGGTTGTCGGCACTGTTTTGGCAGAGCAATCAGGGATACCAGCATTCATCAAAAAAGAGAAAAATTCTGTCTATTATCTTTTTCATATTACTCATTTTAAATTTGACGGCTTCTGTTTATCAAACTGTAGATCGAATATTGTATTACATGGACGAACCAACAGCAGTTGATGCACGTCTAATTCTAACAACACACGGGCACTTTTCTTATGTTTATTTCTATCCAATGACTATTCAAGAATGAAGTCAAAGCACGTCCAAAAATCTTTAGGACCAATGAAACTTGAAGACGAGATGAAATATTTGAGTATACCTAGTAATATACAGTAACTAATGCCTACTTTTATGGGGTAAACCTTTTAATCAAACAATAAATGTTTAACCAAAAGCCACAAGTTTCTAGCTGCAAGTCAACCCAAACTATCATAAGTTGTTTATCATTTTTAAGTTCATTTTCATTTAGCATTCTCGTTTCCATATGGAATAATGATAATTATAAAATGGTAATAAAGCTTAAAAAAACATTCATAAAACCTGAAAGTAATTTTAGAAATACAATACAGTATTAAAACCATTTGAATGATGAAAATGAAAACTATTCAATTCATTCAACTCCATCAATCAAGATATGTAATCAAACTATCAAATAACTTTTGATATTTTTGTTTTTGAAAATCTTGTTTGAAATATTGCAATGCATCTACTTTCTGCTGTCATTTCTGTTTTGAAATGCAACGCAATTTGTTTTCTATGTCTTAAGGTATTGATAGATCTGTCGCCAGTCATGTATCATATAGCTAGGGCATTCGCACCTAACTTTACCATTACTCCAACATAAATATCAAGCTAGAACTTTTATTCAAAAAGTAAAAACCATTAAAAAAAATTTTTTTATTTGTCAAATTTGTTCAAACTTTCAGAAAATGAGGCAGTTTAATCTGTTTAGTCATCTTTTGTGCAGAATCAAAAAAACAAGTTTCCACATTTTTTAAATTAATTACATCAGATGTTCTGCAGATAATAAATTACTTAAATCCACATGTTTAAAAAAATGCAACATGTTTCAGTTTTACTTTATCAACACTAAGAAAAATCTGCGTGATAATAACTTGCATGACTGCTTACATTCTTGTTTCATTGAGAAATTTACTTGCAGGTATTGTATATGCATTTTACTCAATTTCCCAAAATTGCTGTAAAAACATTCTTCACCATACATTTTCTTGATTGTGGAAGAAGTTGGTATTACGTACATATTGCATTCCTGTAGATTTCCATTTTATGAAGCAAGAAACATGCAATGAAACTGATAGTCAGGATCACTTGAAGGGATTTAAAGCTTATATCTATTTCGAAAATGCAATAAAACATTGCAGATGTCTTGATTTTTGTGACGTTACACAATAAAGCAGAACATATGTCAACATACCTCATCATGAAAATATTGTAGAAGTTTACATTGTCAATAATTATGTTCGAACATTACAAGAACATTTTTCTTACGATATAATAATTTTGTTATGCGGCATTGGAGGAAACATGGGCTTGTATTTTCTTTTGTAGTAGAAGTCTTAATTCAATTCTGTAAAATGCTTTTCATACAATTGAGCAAAACAACAAAAGCAAATTCCAAACTCAAAGAATTGATGAAGTTTTAGAATGTGAAAAGAAATGCTACAAGATAAAACTAGAGCAACCCTTCAAATGCAACTACGTTCTCATAAAATTTAGTTTCAATGTCAAAACTGTATTAATTTGTTTTCTCAGAAAAGTAGAAACTAGAAGTGCTTCTATCAATCCATATTCTGTGAGAATAAGAACTAATAATGTTTCACTTCTAGAATACCAATCAAGGAAAAGAATGAGTTATAATTTTGCACAACTCAACAAACAGCTAAAACAACGCACAAAATTTATTGGATACTCAATTTAAGACAAACCTCCAGAAAGACTGTTCATGTGCAGTATACTACAAAAAAAAAACCATATTCTATCCCACACTAACACAAATTGCAGAAGATTATATCCTGACAGTTCAGTATACTATTGAAGAGAATATCCGAGAAGTAATTGAAGAACATAGAAAAGTTTCTGGATCCATTATTGGTATTCTATCTGGTCTCTCCAATATTTTCTGTTGTTGAATATTTCATTTGATTAAAATGTAAACGCACATCAAACCTGCTTTTTAAATAGCTATCTACTATTTCTGTCTTACCAATACATTCATGTCTGCTAACATTGACAATGCAAAATGGGGCTCTTTGCACAAAAGCATCATTAATTCATAAAAGAAAAGCATTGGAAATTTTTGCTAATGCTACCTCAATTCTTTGTTGTAATTCTACAACTGATGTGAGTGGTGTTTTATACACATGGTCCTCTACAAACCTCTAAAATATCACATGGAGTTACGTTTGGTGATTGTGGTGGCCATGCTTTTCCAGCTCTTTGTCCTACCCAACATCAGGAAATTAATGATCGAGTCATTGTTGCACTGTGCGAGCATAATGGAATATTAGACCATTTTTTTTTACTCACATCATTTTTACTATTTTAAATATAAATTAGAATGAATTTAAATTAAGAATGTGTTCTTACATCCACAAACACATATTTCTAATAATATTTTTAAAATAACTTAAAGTGAGCTGTGCATTGAAATATGTATAAATCTTCTTTTATCTTCAAAGTGTAGTATCTGTTTGTATCAGCTTAATATCAGATATGAATACAGAAGGCAGTTCTTTTCATCTCTTACAACCCATCTGTTGCCTTCAGCGACATCGTGTCACTGAACTTTAAAATGTTTCAACATTTGACAGTGACTCGATCGACTAAATGCCAATTACGCTTAGCCTTTTTCCAGTCTTAGCTAAAGGCTGAATTTTAATCAAAACAGGCCTCTGTTATCACTGTAACAACTTTTCAACTAATAGAGCACAAAATTCAACACCTAAAATTGTAATTTTGTATTAACAAAACTATGATTATTACAAATACATTCACTATTACAGTATTATTGAAATTTTAACTAATCATTGAAGAAGAGTACCCTTTTGGTCTTTGAGTTAGTTGCTTGCTTTATTTTTTTTTCACCTTTTTTCCTGTTTGCCTTAGTTGAATTGTTCTCTTTGTATTGTTTTATTGTTTTTTGTTTGTTCATTAGAAATCTTTTAACATTTTTGATTTTGTTAAATTGATTTTTTATTTCTTGTTTTATTATTTTGTTATTATTGCCATTGTTTAATTATACTTCTATTATAATTGCTATTGCCTCTTTGTTCTATTATTATTGTTACATTCTAATTTTACTCAAATACATTACTTTCAATCTAAAAACCCCAATATAAAAAATACATAAACTTCTTTCCTCTTCACACTCACTTTCACCTCAACTCCGACACTTGCACCAAACGACTCAACTCAAACACCTGCAAAAAAAACCCAATATGCCATTAATAAGTAACTTATACATACATAATGCAGTGTATAACACAAGGTATAGAGTGCACTACTGCAATTCCAAAATATGTGGCAACATTCTTCTACTCTGTTAAACTCCAATCTATTTTTTTTTCTCTCCAAAACCCTCATAGAACATTTGTTCAATATGTTGCTATTACATGCTTCGAAAAAATTATTCATGTCTTTTTTCCATTCCTCTAAACCTAACCAACGATTTTCATTTCAAGCACGTACAAATGAAACCAAAGCTGCCTGAGTGGTTAAAGAAAAGAAAAAAGTTCCAAATGCTAAAAGAAATAAAAAATAGACCCTTTTAAAAAGTCCATTGTGTCAAATGAAAGATGAAGTGCAGCAAAGGTAAAATTTCTTCCTTAATTAAATCCTCCATCATAAAATCACAGAATTGAAAATCAATTGATTCCATTTGTCATTAGTGATAATTAAATTGGCCTTTAAATGTCTACTTTTAAGTAGCATGATTATTTGGATCAAATTTTCGAAAAAGTTAAAATTCAAACAAAAAAAAATATTTTTCACTATGTACAGTACATCTTTAACATCAATTATTCACTTTGAAAACGATTTTTACTGACAAGTTCATTACAGATTTCTCCACGCACGAACCTGACATCATTCACAAACAACATTCCCTTTAATACATCATCGAGTTACTTTAGCCTTGATTTAAAATCAATGACTAACTGTAAAAAATAAATAAAGAAAAATATAAAACAAGTAAGAAAAGCAAATATTATTAACTTTAGCAAATTGTGCAGAAAATAATTTCGTTATTTTATAAATCTAATTCATTGAACTCCTTCTATTGTCTGTCAGTGACATTAAGTATTTATTGTACCAAGCAGCAAGTAGCAAAACAAATCATTTTGTATAAATAAATAAAAACAAGTTGAAATGGAATTCATTTCAAATGGGTGTGACACTGGAAAGTTGCCCATGGTTAACTCGTTATTTGCCATGCCAGTTGCAACCAACCATTCCAACTTACACTTTTATTATGCTTTAACTGCATCTTATTCAAATTACTTTTTTGGCATCCAATCAAAAGAGAAGAGAAAAAAAATACTTTCTTTTTTCCATTCAGCAAACAACAAACTTTTGTTCTTCTAAAAACAGTTGCTGCAAAGAACGAAATTGAATGGAATCTTCCCAAAAAGACCTTGGGGGTACACAAACATTTAAACAAGGGGGACAGCAAGAAAGAGTAGTACCGACCAGCAACAAAATTGTAAATTCACTCCTGCTACTGTCGCATTTTATATTTTGTAATGACAAAATACTATTAACCTTTACCAATACTATAGCAACAACAACCAACAACAAAAACATCGGGACTACATAAGGACTAATAGGGCTTAAGCCAATGAGCACTTATCGTATAGTCCACGACAAAATGATAAGTGTACCCCATTTTTTCATCATTTCTCTGCAATGTGTGCATGTAGAAACTTGAAATTTAAATCAAAAGTGTAGAATTGTTATACAAATAAATACTGAAACTTATGGGGCAATTGATAAACAAACATAAAATTTATTGCAAAAAAATGAAAATAGAGGTGCGACAAAATGATAAGTGCACTACAGTCAAACTGCAACAACTAGCAAAACAGTTTATAAAATGAACTTCTGTGAACGGATGATGATAAATAGTGGACCCCAAAATTCAGGAAATCTGTAATTTTATTGTAATTAAACATTCACGAAAACAATTTTTGTAATAATTAGGCACTCCCAGTGTGATTTTCACAATATTTTGGAGCTTTGTTATTTAAAGAATTAACTTAGTCCTCTTATTTAAAAAACAAAAAAAAAGAATTACGGTTAACAACAATAGCGCAGGTTAAACGACCTAGCAATGGGATTAGAACTCAGCACACTAGACCGGTGGAAAAGAAGTTCTTAGTTATCATATCAGGAAATTAAATCTTAAACTTTGCATATTTTTAAAATTAAAGTCAACCGGCTTTCAAACAACAGCAAGAATTGTCGTTCGACACGAAGACCTCTGAATGATCACACATTAAAGCACGTTTCACGAGCAGAGTAATAATATACACGTTTCCTCAAAAGTTTGTCGTCTTTGCATTGCCAGCACTAACTTTTAATTAAAAATTCCACTGACTAATGATTCCTCAAATTGCCCCAAAGTTGAAATTCGTGACTGCCTGGCAATCTATTTAACTCTTGCCTATTCACTTAAATGTGCCCCATTATCACATTAAAAAAAATCTACTTACAAAATTGTTAAGATTAGGTCCAAAAATGAGCCCAAGCTAACTGATCAAATGATTTATCCATTCACAAAACACAATTACTCTGTACAGTGGCAACAATAACAAATAACAAATAAATAAAAAAAATATTCCATGTATATTTATATCTCCTTGAATACACCACAATTGAATTTCACACAAAAACAAAAGAAGATCCAACAAAAAAAGTCAATAGGCAAAACTTTTTCTTCTAAAAGAAGCAGAAAGAGTGTATACAAAAACCTCTTTTTGAATAGAAAAAGTCTTTCACCTTAAAAAAAATAAATTTAAACTGGAAATAGACTTGCAAGCAGAAGTGTTCACCGCCTATCTAATATTGACAGCACATAAATTCTTCACTTGCAAAATCTTTTCCCTTCAGAGATAGAGGGAGAGACGTGCCATTCTCAAATAAGAGAATGGCTGAATGTTTAGTATGCCATCTGCTTACCTAATGCAGATTCATTTTTTTCCCCATTTTTTTTTTAACTTGATGCCTCCATTTACTGCTTCAGAAATTCAGAAACATTTTGGAAAGATATCGGTACAAATAGTATTCAAGTAGATTGCACCTGGCAAACTTTTCCCAAAATTTGTATTATACCATCCAACTTTCAATTTCCTTTCAACTCCATCAAGTAGAACAACTCATCCTGTATTGTTTAGAACAGAGGTTCCCAAACTTTAACATTACAACATAGTTTTTAGAAAGCCAATCTATCGCGACCTACGTCGTCCCTGACGTATTGAATTTTTTCAGTAGGCGCATTCATAAAGTCATTTAAACTTGTTTGTATTTTTTAAACCAATCTAAATGTCAAATTTTACATGTTAAATATTACATTTAAACTGTTTAAAAAAATTAAACCAGTTTAAATGACTTTATGAATGCGCCTTGTGATACTTATTGACTACTAGCTGCAAGTTAGCAGATGGAAGGACATTGCTATGGTGCCTTGTTTTGTTACCCAGTTCTTTTTTTGTCTTCACTATTTCTTCAATGTGAATTGGAAACAACATTTTTGAGAATTCTTTAACATTGTCACCACCTGATATTTACCTTAGTTGCACTATCTTAATATCTGCTGATAGAAGTTCATCTTTGACGGTCTGTCTAAACGAAATTCATTTATGGGAAATGAAGATGTTCATTTGATCCGCTCATTGAACATACAGTTGCATTCGAAAAGCGTCTTTAAAATTCAGTTAAACATGTTGAGCGCTTGCCCACTGCGACTGAAAGCAAACTAAATCAGCCGCCACTGTTACGAAGTTAAATTACGATAACCCTCAGTCAAGCAGTTTAAATATTGTTACGCGTACAGACCGTTCTGAGAGCCAGTCAACCAGTTCTGCACAAATTAGTATAAATAGCCTCCTAAGGCTCTCAATCACCAGCATACAGTAAACATCCAGTTTTTTTAAACACAACTGTACATATTCTGGTTATGCATTTCTCCTTACGGCCCCAAAAGTCAGAATTTTGACCAAAATTTAAAATCTAAGAATATAAGAATATAAAACATTGCAGTTACCCTTTAAATAATGTCATCTTCATTAAAGGTTCCCAGGTCGCATTCATTGTATTAGGTCGCATCTATTCCAATCAATAGTTACTTAGACATCCTAATCTCAAGAGATGTTCTCCCTTTCAACAACTTCAAACACATTGCTTAAGCTCCCAAAGCAGTTAAATTCATTTAACTCCCTTTAATGTCGACACAACAATCCACCCACTTGAATGCACCAATTTAAAGTTCAAAACCAAAAAAAAAAAAAAAAAAAAAAAAAAAAAAAAAAAAAAAAAAAAAAAAAAAAAAATTATTTTATAAAAATTGTCAGCATATTTCTGCTCCAATGCCATGACACCTATTAAGACTACATGTTAATAAGGCACTTTCCAACCTGCTCACTGACTGCAACCATCAATCCAGCTCAAACGCCAGCATACTTCGAGTAAATAAAAACCCACCCATTCAACCATCAACAAAAATCTAATGCAAAAAGAAAAGACAAAACCCACCAATTTCCACCCATTAAACCAGACACTTTTTCCCAACATGATTTGCTCGTTTTGAAGGGAATTGATACGTGCCAATGGAGTACACACTGAGGGAAAAAAAGGATAAAAAAATTTATGGCACATCATTGAAAGCAATCTCTATTGTGCCCCAGCTTATTACTCCCCACTAACACCAGCGACCTCTACAGCTCCATCTTGCATTTTGGATCGGTTCCAAAAGGCCTCTATTGCCATATTAAAATCTGATTTTCATAATTTTACTAAAATCTGTCATATTTTCCCCTGGAGTTAAATCCAGTGTTAAATTAAAAAATGTTTACTCTTCAAGTTGTAACTCATTACTGATGGCTGATGTTTTGACCTTAGAAAATTGATTGTACAATTGATGTTAAGGCAACTGTTGGGGAATATATAGGTATAAAGGATTTACAGAAATTGGAAAAAAAGTCACCAATTTCTTTGTGAATCTGACAATGACAGAGTCAAAGGTTGAGATTGAGGTGGGCGACCCTTTGCTGACCTCAGACAGGCAATGTTTGGAGGCAAGAGAGGAAAATCAATAATCTAAGAGGATAAAAACAACAATCATAAAGAAAAAGAAGAAAAAAAAGATTTAATATTTATGGATCGCATAAACTGATTGAAGGTCAGGGAAAAAGAGAAATTAGGCTCAGCGAAGCCTTATTCGATGAAATATAGAAAGTGCAGTGAAAGCAACCTGAAAAAATATATATAGTCTGTCATTCTGTGAAATAGAAAATGATAGGCATTGTAGTAAAACCATTGCATTGAAAATATTAAATAAATAAGTGTGAGTATGAGTAGTTGATGCTTAGCATGATTATAGCCCCATTGTTAGTATTGTTTAAGAATAGTGCCATTATATTTGGATTTGTGTGTTATGTATACAGACAGGATTGTTTCTGTACTACAGTCGGACCTCGACAAGTCGAACCTCCCTAAGTCGAAAACCTCCCTAAGTCGAATTGCTCTTTAGTCCCCAGCCGTTAACCCGTATCTATTATGCCGACCTCCCTAACTCGAAAACTCCCTAAGTCAAATTTTTTTTCCGGTCCCTTGGAATTCGACTTGTCGAGGTCCGACTGTATTTTATTTCATGCATTATGAT
This sequence comes from Strigamia transsilvanica, assembly GCA_034701245.1. Lineage (NCBI taxonomy): Eukaryota > Metazoa > Arthropoda > Chilopoda > Geophilomorpha > Linotaeniidae > Strigamia > Strigamia transsilvanica. Next base: position 14,481 of record JAQIXU010000447.1, on the reverse strand, counting down.
TTGTTCTTTACTTCATGATTTATTCTATCTTAGAATTTGTTCTATATCATGATTTGTTCTTTATGTTATAAGTTTACTTTGTAATATAAAGAGAAGAGAATAAACACTTCTGCTTCTGGATTCCATGTATACACTACGTACCGTATGTAAAGTACAGGCAACCCCTGCTGAGCACTCGTGTTTCGTTCCAGAAAAGTGGATCTACCAAGAATCCATGAATTCTCATTGGATGGCTGCTTTGCCAGTGTATTGATACAAAGGAAATGACCAAGTGATCATCACAGCTGATCACAACACATGCTAGGAAATGAGTTCATCTTAGCAAAAGAAATAGCGGCCAATTGATAGTTGGAAAGCTCTAATGTGATCAGTGCCCTATTTCAATAAAATAAACAAGCTGTAGGAACTCCTTCCTTAGAGCGCTTTGTCGTGAAGAAGCCAGCAGTACGTGTTCCTATATTTTTGTAACAGCAAAATGAGCCAAAAATGTGATTTTTCTGTATGATATAAGATTGGTTTGACAAATTTGTATAAAATTGGACCAATATATTAACAAGTGTTTCTAGATGTTAGAAATAACAAAGTAAATACATTTTTCCTTTTGGTTTGGGAATAACTAGACAATTATTATTGTTTTTATACTTTTGGAATACACTGTACCACTGGTCCAACAAACAGACATCAATTGCATGAAATCCATCTGAAGCAATTAATTACTCAATCTTGTTTGCTTTCCTGATAAATACTATTTGCTATTTCTTAGATTTAGCAATATTAAGCCTTGTAAATTAGGCCTAATACTGATACAACAACAAATGTCTACAGAAATCCTGTGTGCAGAACAGAATGTGCAGTTTGAATTTAGCGTCAAGATACCGGGCGCAAACTATAGAAATGAATTCTTCATTTCCAGCCCCTCTTCTCCAAGATCATTCCAGCAAACACCATTTTCTCTAGGCAATCCTAAAAAGCAAAACTTTTATCAGTCAGAAAACAAGAAAAAAAAACATTCATTGCCCAACTCCTTGTCCACAACACTAACATTAAAGTTAAACCATAGGATATCTCTTACAATCAAATCAAACATGAAAACAACATTCCCAACATTCCCATCTGTTGGCCAAGTCTACAACAGTATTTTCTAAAAACCAGAAAAAGAAAAAAATATCAAAAAAATAAAAATTTTGAAAAAAAATCATAAAAATATTTTAAGGCTGCAAAGTCAAATTAAGGTCAGATGCTTGCATAGTTGCTTAGCCAGCATAAACCTTATGTGGAGACACCAAATCAATATTTATATCACCATATCTTTCAAGATTGTTTTCACTTCCTCTTTAATCTTTTTTGCTCCCACACTTCCTTCCCCACAGTTCACTTTCAGATACCTATCAAATTTTAATCATTAGTAGAAAGTCAAGAAATCAAACCCAAGCTCATTTCCTTAACTCCTGTCACAGGAAATGGAAAGCTCTACTTTTTAACACACTTCTTATTACAAATACAACCTCAAAATAAAATTTTCATTTAAATTTATAACTTAGAAATCAAATTTTCATAACCATACTATAAAACCAAACTTAAAAAAAAAAAAAAAACTTTCTTGCAATATCTTAAAGTGTGAAACTCCTTAGGAATCAGAAAGATGAGCAATTTATAAACAGATCAGTAAATCCTCAAAAGAGATACAGTATCACAAGAAAGCTACCACGTACATCAGCTTTGACACCCATAGTGCAACTAAACCCGCCATTAAATGCTCTGATGGATAGTAGCCTTCAACGAACAAGGGCCGTGTAGTAATAATATCGCAAAAAATACTATACCGATATTCCTCAACGTTGGAAACCAGGAATCAATACAGCATGGGTGAAGGTAAAATTACAAGTGTTTATTCAAAATGGTGGTGAAATTTACATTGCTATGCCCTCATTGGCTAATACACTCAACCCTTGCTTTACGGCATAGATAGGTTCCGGAAAAGTTGTCTGTAAAGCAAAATGCTGTATAACAAATCGAAAAGTGCCATACTTTCCTAAGGCCGTTATAGCGAAATGCCGTATAACGAGGGTTGAGTGGTCGAGTTGAGTGTTGTTGTATCCACACACATGGCCACTAATAATAACCATCAATACAAGCCTGGTGGCAGATTTGTTAACCTTGTCTTTGTCCCTCCACACCCTTCAAAAGTTTGGGAATATGAAATCTTATCCCCAAGGTTTTGCACAACAACCTTTTATTGCTCATTGGAGTCCTAACAACGGCTCTATCTATGGATATGGATGGTGGATTCATTGCAGGTGATAATTGTGTTTGTTGTTCCTGTTGCCTGTGCAGCCAACATATTTGGCTTGTCATGGTTGCCATGCACTATCAATTTTCTCCTTTGCTAAAGAAAAACAACTTTTTTCCTTCAGGGAGTTCAAATGCAAAATTTAATAAAGACAACATTAAAAGCTGAGTTAGAAAATGTAAAAAAGGTAATGGGACTCTCATTATCCATTGCTATAAATGTCAAATTTACCATCATTTCCACAAGCAATTTGAAGTTTGATTTTTTAAATGATTTTCTTTATGCATATGTACATTAAATAATTAAAATTTTTACAAAAAAATATTTTTACTTTTTAATTTATGCTCTTTATCTTGACAGAAAAAAAACTCATCCCTTCTGGTTTTTATCAAAATGTGTTTTTTTTTATACCTTTTTTCCTCCTATCCCATGTCAAGATAAACTACTGGATAGCAATGGTCTTTTCTACACACCAAAAAAAATATATATATACTGTATATATATAAAAAAAAAATATAAAAAAAATCGATTTTCTTCTTTTTTTCTTTCCACCTCTCCCATGTAAAGAGACATGAAAAATGTGATTTCAGCCTGCAAACATCACTTGTAATCTACTGGGGCTTTTTGCATCAGTCTCAAAGTAATTATCAAGCTGAAATTTTTAAATGTGTTTTTTTTTTTTTAATAAAAAAAAAAAACTCATTAACAATGCAAACCACCAAGCAAACTTTCATCGACATAAATTTGCACCTTTTTCCAACAAGTGTAAACTTTATACCTACAAAACAACTTGCCATTTTGATAATCTCAGGTCCACTTTTTCAACAATATCACCAAAATAAACTAATTTGCATATTTCCCCATGCTCCCTGAACCACACTCCTCTACTTACTGCATACTGCAGTCTCTTTTAACATAACATTCCATTAAAACCACCCAATCAATAGTTCTCTATAAACCAGATTTTTTTTTAATGAAATTTCCATCACTATTGTGTACCCATGTTTACCCCTTTTCAAAACCTGTTCAAATGTTGGAACAAATTCTTTTTATCATTCAAATTTTCTTTCAAGAAACTTTCTTCCACAAAGTTGGGTTAAAATTTATTTAAAAAAAAAAAAAAAACACTTTAAAGTTACACTCACAATTACACACACTGTAATAATAATAATAACAACCCCAGGATACATATAAAGATGAAGAATTGGATGCTAAGAAATGACTTTTATGGTGGTAAAGAGATCAATTGAGCCCCTCTTTTCTGTCTAGACAAAAATACCCAATTGGACACTGGACAATAGCAATAAAGAGAGCACAGTGAAATATTTCCACCACTCCCCTCTCCATTCTCTTCCAAAAGATAGATTACACGTAAATCCTCTCTTACAAAGCGGTTGTTATATTTGTTATATATAAAATAACAATTTCTCAAATCATCCATTAAAAAAAATTTTAATTACCAATCCCAATTTCACATTTTGGAACCAAAAATACACTAAATATCTAAATATCAAATTTAACATGTAAAATCTTACATTTAGACTAGTTTAAAAAACTTAAACAAGTTTGCACCTACTTTAAACGCGTTGTTTAAAATGCAATTTAGTCTAAATTACTTTATGAATGCACCTAGTAAGTCTTTCATATCAATTGATCCTAGATTGCATGTAATTGGTCTCTATTACTCTTAAAACAGCATTAACTCATTTCCCTCTTTTCATTATGCATCAAAAACAAACAATTTCCTATTTAATCTGGCAGGTTTCATGTTTGATCAAAGACTTTTTCTTTGTTCCACTCACTTAAACTCAAAGCTCACTTTCACATCTCTTGATAATGGGATTTTCACATTTCCTTCTCAAAGACTCCAATTGATCCCTCTTCTCATGTTAGCAGTGCAGGAAAAAAAACCCTCTTCATGTCCAATGATTGATGCATCCTTATGGATTTTCCCAATAGCAATTTTTTTTTTTTTTAAATTTCCAATCTGGTTTTATTCATGTACTGAGTGCACCAATACATTTGTCTAAGTCTCCTTTAAACTAAATTTATTTACTGGAAAACTCTGGCATAAAATTCCATCTTTTAAGATCATTAAGTGCTTACACCCAATAGAGAAGTGTTGGCAAGGCAACAACACACTAACAGCATCCCTCAAATTGCATTCCTTTTGCTCTAGTCTAATTAATCCCTCCACACTGTTTGCTTCTCAGCTGCTGTGGATGTTTGCAAAACCGAGATACATCATCATCACTGTTTATAATTCCCAGCCTCATGTGCCAAAGTAAACAATTTTTTCTTGCATCAACCACATCAAAATAAACTGTCTTTGATCTCATATTCAGTTTGAATTTTAAAAATATATAAAATTCAACAAATGATCAATTTTTTATTGCATCTTTTTTGTGGGCATCTTGGCAATAAATGTTAACTTATAGCTTGTCCAATAAAATAACAGTACTTCAAAGGGAAAAAACTTACCCATAGAGGGAAGTAAAAAAAATATTTTTTTGGTCACAAACTGTCAATACCCAGAGGAATGAAATGTATATTTTGAATTTTCTGTATGGTGTGTTGTTTAAGAGTAAAACAGTACCAATGCAAGGTTGTACAAACCGTACATCATGTTCGAAACCTTTTTGCCAGAAGTTGTATATAAATTGCTCCATGAGGAAATAAATATAATTAAAGTTTTTTTTTTCAATAATTTGTGTTTAATTAATAGTGGAATAAGTTATGGACAGACTTCTCTTGTCCTTAAACAAAAGATGGACGCCGATGTTGAAGCATGGGTTGGGGAATGCTAGACAAGTTATTCTTTTCCTAGAGAAAGATTATTTGTAGAATGGTTCTCTGAATGGGAGCCATTACTTCTAAAAGTTTTGACAGAGCCCACATGAACCCACAGGTCCAAATCTAGCTGCTACAAGGCGACCTCTAGCAGGTCAAGAATACTGTCAATGCCATAGACGAAGAGCAACACTATAATGCCATCCAGAGTTTGTTCAGTTGCAAGTCTGATATGGCTAAACATTTTTAAGCATTACAATAGACCGATCAATCAAATTTCTCCTGAACTTACAAGCATTATACTTGCAGGCTACTAACAGCTTAAGTTAACAACATTTATTGCTAGGAAATAATGCAAAAATATTGATGTACTGGTACGCATCACTATATTGTACTCTACTAACAGGTACACCATCTTAAAAAGATTGGGAGCCTATGACTTATGTCAGTCCGGAACTTGGTGTCGGGTTTGATTTTTAGTTTTCCTGGGTTAAAAATGCCAAGTTGTCACGTTTATGCCTTTTGGTAGCAATATATAAATGACGTATACGGACATAGAGCACGGGGGCAGGTCCTGGAAATCCCTTTACAAGGCGCGTCCTCAGACAGGAGCGTTGGGTGCGCGAAATATCCGACGTCGTGAACAATCAAATTATTTGGGTAACAGGATCTTCGTCCAACCGGAGTATTCTTGTGAAATAAATTATAAACGTGCCCCACATGATGTTTCATTTTCATTTTTGTACATAAATCTTGGATTTGGAAATGGTGAAAATGAATTCAATGTCGATTCAAACTCAAAAACATGAACAACGATTTAATGTCACTTTAATGTCACTTACAGTGCACGCAATCGAGTGAGAAAACTTGATTAGTTCGGATAATCAGTGCTCTACTACAGTAAATTACACATTAATTTTGTGGACGAAATGGGGGTTGCCATTCTAGCCCAGGGCATTATTTTCTGGATGACATCCATTTATTATTCTATTATTACAATGGATAATTAGTAGATAAGATCCCTTTTTAGTCATACCTTTTAAGGCAGATATTCATTTTTCGTTTTGTTTATATACAGTAATTAAATTGCACCTTTTAACCTTGTTGTTTCCAAAATGTCCAAATTTAGTGATTAATGTAATTGGAGAAAACAAACCAACAAAAAAACACCTGAAAGCATTAATTAAATAGAAAAATGATCCTCTTAAGTAATTTTTATTTTTCAACTTAGAAAAAGTTTTTTTTTTGTTTAAATAAATGTTTAGAGATTTTTAAAACAATCAAAGTTAATTGGAAATGAAAATTTAATATTAAATTACACATTTTCAGGTAGATTTGCAGAAAGTGCATTAGTTTCTGGGAAGATAAGGTATTTGTTCTCCTTATTAATGCTGAAAATTCATCACGACTTATAAAAGTCATGATTCAGAAGTAACTTATACACAAGGCATCAATTCAGCACTCTATCTTCCTCATAAAAGTGACTTATGCATTGTGTATGTACAGTTGTTTATTTTGGAAGTTATCCAAAGTTACCATTTGGTTGACAAATTATTGCGTTCATTTATAAGTCACTTACGGAAAAGAAAAAAAAAAGAAGAAATTAATTATTTTATTATTATTTAATATTCATAGTTGATTTTAGATCAATTTTTATATTTTACAATATATTTTTACATTTGCCTAAATAATAAATTTCAAAATATATCACTTTTCGTGGAATTCAATTATATTATTCATGAATTTAAACAATGCGTTTCATAATACATTTTATTAAATGCATTTTGACAATGCATACATATTTGACAAATAATAATAATATTGTGGAATGCATTTGATGATACATTTTATTAAATTTATTTTGACAATGCATACATATTTGACAAATAATAATAATATTGTGGAATGCATTTGATGATACATTTTACAAAGTGTATTATCATTTGCATGCAAAAATGTAGTCCAAAATCTATTTTCAAGTACACAGACTTATTCATTCCAGGAATCCACAATGATTTTACTACGAAAACACTTTACAATTCAGATAGGCCATACGAGCGCCCTTAATTCATTTAATGAGTCATCAATATCTTTTTTAAACCACACCTGGGCTGATGAATTATTGGCAATAACATTTCCTTTCAGTCCCATTACATTCCAAGAATTTCCTAATCTTAAAAATGTGAGTACAACGCCAGTCCTTGCTACTTATGCAAAAATAGTCATTTATATTCAACTTGACTAGATATTTCACAAACTGTGTGAAAAACTGAATGCAAAAACAAATATGCAAAAATATTTCAACGATCTTATCCTAAAGAAGAATACTAAATTGTACTCTGTCGCCAGATGTCAGCCCGTCTTTCATCTTATGAAACTCTTCTGTTTCTCTTTTCTTCGATTTGCAAAATGTCTTGCTATAAACTAGAGCCATACAGAAAAACCCATTTCCCCTGTTCCATTGCTGAGCCCATGTAATGCTGGCAGCGACATCTTCCGCAAATTGTACTTTGCGATATGCCACTTCTAATCCACACAACATTTCAATTTCCCGCTTCACGAACTCCCAAGACAATCTCTTTGCACCAAAAGAAGCAACCTATTTAAATTTCCACTTGTTTCCATTTCTCGCTAACCTACCTAAGTTCCCATTAAAATTCACTGATACCCTGTGTAAATCTACCACATTTACATTAAGATTTACATGTTTTGTGTAATTTGTTTGGGGGTGATAATCGCTCTATAAAAGAATTAGACCTTTGGAGAATCCAATTCTTAGAATTGAAAGATCAGAGTGTAATAATGCAAGATTGATTTTCAATAACATCAGCCAGAGAAGGGCCGACTGGTCGACAATTCTGATGCAACCCCGTGAAATCGCATTGGGTCAACAGCATTTGGTCGAAACCCAATTGAGTAAAAATGCATATCACCCGATGCCAACAAGCTGTTTCCATAATTATGTCGACCGGTGAGTGTGGGGGGAGGGTGCCTGGCACTAACAGTAGTGCACTTCTGCGATGACACAAGTGTACACAGGTGTTTCTTGGGTTGGAAAAGTCAACAGAACTAGTGCAAACGCATTTACACTCGTTTAAATCTCAATTTGCCATGTTAAATGTCATAATTTCTATACTTAAACGAGTGTAAATGTGTTTACATTCGTTTTGATGACTTTTTGGATGCGCCTAAGTTATGTTTGGAAAGTGTCATGGCGACTTTTTGTGTGTTCGCTACGCCCTTGGTCAACATGCATACTGCCATCAGTAAGTAGTAGCCAACAACTTGAACGGTTGTAAACCTAATGCCTCAAGCAGAATGCGGAAGTCAACAAACAGCATGTCTGGACAAAACTTGGTAAAGATGAACAAAACTAGACAAAACTCGATACAAATGGCTAAAACTCGATACAAATGGCTAAAACTCAATACAAATGGCGAACCGGCACGCGTGACAAAGATGCCATCTTGTTTCCACACATCAATATCCTTTGCTGTGTGGAAAGTAAACTAATCTAATGCCTGTCACAGTTTGTCTACTTAATTTTCGTAATAGTATTCGAAAAGTCAGTTTAAAATTGCAGTTCAGTTTGGTTTTCTGTTCAAATGCTGTGCTGTGTTATGCTGTGCACATGCCCAATACGACTGAAATCAAACTAAATCGGCAACCATTCTTTTTAAGTTAGATCAAGACATCCCTCAGTCCAGCACTTTAAAATGCTGTTTCAAAATGCTGTTTAGTCTAAATGACTTTTTAAATGCAGTTAGTGCGTCGACCTAATGCTTGTTTGTCATTAGGAAGTTCATTACAAAGTTCTTTACAGAATCTGCAAATGATTTTACGTGTTTCTAATACACACTAAGCTTTCCTACATTTTTATTAATGTTAAGCGACATCTGGTCTATAGAAAATGCTAAATTAACAACTGCACCAGCTGTTTATTCAAGATAAATCCAACTTCTGTGGCATTGACTACAAGTTCTTATTCATCACAAACCAAGTCTTGGCATGACAAATGAACTAAAAGACAAGATTACAAGAGAAAAATCTGAAAACACTACAACCAAAGCAAAAACTAGTCATGTTGGGAGAAAAACTACACAACAAATGATCAGCTTGGTCAAATTCCATCTCCCTAGTGTCCACCTGCAATACCACTACATTAATTTTTCAACACCACAAGATAGCACTGCACCATATTTCACTACAGCATGGTTACATCCACTCTTCATCATACTTAAAAGTCTCCTGCATCTGCTTTCAGCAATCCTTTCAACACATTAAATTACCAACATTGTATTCACCTTCACAATTCTTTAACAACATGCAAAAAAAATACAGAATTTCAACCTTAAAGATGAAACATGCAATTTGCTCTAAAAAAAAATTACCTTTCTTGAACTCATCCTCCACTCAACTATCTAATGAGTCATCTTCCATTAATGATAAATCAATAATCATATAAAAAAATAGCCAAGAAATTATAACTTACCTAATTAGACATAGCTCCACATTCATATCAAAAATAAAAATTGCCTTACCTGAAAAAATAAGGAAACAATAAATTAGACAGATAAACGTATCAGTAAACAACATTTACAAGTAGTAAAGTGAATGACCAATTTCCTACATATTCTACTTTGCACATTATCAGAATATTCTGTTGTGATAACAACTTTAATGCCTATAAAATTAATGAACAATTAACTGGTTTCCACTTAATGCGCACTAATCATTTCTCTTCACCAAAATAAACATATCATATAAGCTGAGTAAATAGCAATAAAAGTAGAAAATTACTTTTGGCCCCAACTCTGCACGTGCATAAAATTGTTATTTTGTTGTTATGTATATATGTAGACCAGAAGTTTCCAACCTTTATAGGATAGTGTACCATTAGATCAATATTTTTGGGAAAACTAGTCGGATATGATGCAAAATATTGTTTTTCATTATTAATTCATCACTTATCCACGTACCGGTAGCTCATCATTCGCGTACCACAGGTTGGGAACCTCTGATGTAGACTGTTGCCTAACCACATAGCAGAAGCGGAACTAACAGTAACAGCGGTTTAACAGCCGCACCCGCAGACCCCCTTGAGAAAAGAGGGCCTGCGCAAAGAAAAATAAATTAGAATTTAAAATTTAAAATTTAATAATTAACAGAATAATCTAAGAATTATCAAATTTTAAAATTTAAATTCAAATTTAAATGTTTTTTGTCAACTCTGCGTACAACTACACAAAATCTTTAATCCCTGAGTTAATATTCTGATTATGCTTTTGCTAAGCCTTCTGCCTGAAGAAGAAACAATCCAAACACATTTACCTAGTCCAGACATAACCCATGTCTGTTCACAGCTAGATCCTCCTGATCAAGATGGCTGTCTATTTATTTTCCTTACCTTGCCAACCTCCACCAGGGGAAAAGATAGGAGCTCTGTTGTATAAACTAGAGCCTGCCATATCCCTCTTGCGACCTGTAATCGAGGACGACTTTAATTCAGATTTTACACTGCGATGCAGGTATACAGTGCCAATGTGGGAATCATGGAAACGATATGGACAAAATTTTGTCTACATATTGTTCCAAATTGATGCATTGGTTCTGTTTTAACAACTCAGAAAACAAAGGATTAGTGATTTAAAAGAACTACATGATCCAATTATGTCATGTATTCCTTTTTTCTCATATTTATACAGATTAAAGAAATAGATTTTGCTTTCATAAAAAATTCATAAAAATATCTTAAAGTTATAAAAAAAATTTCAAGTTTGTTAAAAATTGTCAAAAATTGTCTAAACTACTGAATATATTACAGCCATGCTTTCCCAACTTTAATTTCATTATCACTTATCCCATAAATCAAATTAAAAAATCTAATACAACCATCAATTCCCCTTTAACCAACAAAACCAACAGTAAATCACACCTAATCAATTAATCAAAATTCCTTCAACACACATTTTTCCAATTTCCACCAACAATAAATTCAATTTTTCCTGTACAAACATAATTACATCTCCACACAATCATGATTCCCAAATTAAAAATTTAAAAAAAAAAAATACACCTTAGAGCCCTGATAAGAAATGTAAGATGCCATTAAAACACAAGTTTGTGCATGTTTTTCCCCATTACTTTTTGAAATTTAATCATCTGTCATGCTCAGCAACAGGAGAAAGAAATAAGAGCAACTTTTGACAAATAGCTGCAACATGGAAACAAGACAAGCCTCAACAAACATGATCTTTTTTTTCCAACTGCAAATTAACTAATGAAACTTTAGACACTAAAAAAAAATTTACTTTAATAAAAAAAACAAGTTTTATCTTTGAAATTAAATGCCAAAATAAAGTGCTCAGTTGCAGCAATAAAAAATGCTTTGAATTACAGTTTGTGACTTAAGGTTTATGAGCAACTGGAGACAAATTGGCACAGGTAAAGCACCCATACTTTTATTCCTATCTGCACTGTTAAATCATACACATTTATTACAATCATAACTCATTTAATGGTGTTAAAAATATTGAGAAAAATATTGGTTTCTTTCCAATTATGTTAAAAAATGAAAAATATTACTTTTTTTTAAAAAGTTTCTTGTATTTTTTATTACTCTTACCCAAGAGCAATAAAGATGCATTTAACCTTTTCCCCCTCCTGACATGCACCCATTATTTTCTCAACAAGATTCATCAATTTTGCAGAAAAGGAAACTAACTTTCCAATTAACAACATACCCTATTACATTTTTCTTTCCTCACAAATGTAGTTGGTAACAAACATTTGAATTATTAAATTCTGGTGCTTTTAATAGGCTAGAGTGAATAAGATGAGGTGGAAATTAGTTTTTGGATGCTGCAACAACAACCATTTTGAAACATCTGCACTTTTAAGGTGACAAAAGCTGATAGTGAATTACAGCAAAAAAACAGCACACAAAAAAAATCTGAAAAACTTTTTTTTGGCATAACAGCAAAATTCCAATTTTTTGTTGTAAAAACAGCAAAATTCCAATTTTTTGTTGTAAAAACAGCAAAATTCCAATTTTTTGTTGTAAAAACAGCAAAATTGTAATTCTTTTAATTTGCTGTAAATGAAAGTGTGTGGTTAAGACCACATGGTAGAAGTAAAACTTCCAAGAGCCCGTCTTGCAATTTTTCCCATATTGGTATGGTTGTATAGTGTTCTTAAAACAACTTCAATTTTGGCAGTCGAGGTTTTTAAATCATCCATGAACCATAATCTATCACAAACCGAGCACACGTGTGCACACGTGTGCTCGGTTTGTATTATTGACGTGAAACTTCTTTGAGCGCAGCAGGGATTCCAAACAGTGACGGAAGTGACACAACCGAGACGTGCAAAACGTGACGCAACAAAGACCTTTTAAAAACAACATGGACGCATAACTGAACGTTTTTAACACTTTATTTGCATTTTGTTTTATTGCTTATAAGTTTCGAATAAAAATAATACATTTTCTTTGAAATTCCCAACTAAACTTCTTCAATGCGGTTAACTTTATTTAATACTAGAAAAAATCCCCAAAGTTATTTATGTTTAAAAAATTTTCCAGGTTCCTGGGAAATCAAGTCACTGTTGCGTCACTTTGTAAACATCTGTTGCATCACTTCCGGTTTGGAATCGCTTTTGCGCCCAAAAAAATTTCACTTCAAACAAAGTTCCAAATGAAACTTTATTTTCCCTTTAAAAAAAAAATCAATGAATGTTAAATTCTGTCCTCTTAGAAACTCACTATCAAGAAAAAAACAGTCATCTAAGAAAAATGTTTAGCACAACACAAAAAACATTCCGCAGCAATCAATTCTATTTCATTAAAAAAAAAAAAAAAGAAAGAAAAAGAAAGAAGAAGAAAACACTTTAATCAAATCCTGCACTACTCTGTATCAGAACACACAATTAAATTAAATGAACAAACTTTAAACTTTGAAACAATAATTTCATTACTTAATTAGCCCTAATAATGCACCAACAATAAACTAGTCTGCTTAATCAATTAGTATACCTATAATCACAAACAACTATTTTAAATTAGAAAATTACTAATACCCATGTTAATCCCCACCATTTTTAATGCCCATTTAATCCCTAAAACTTATGATTATTATGTCATTAATGAACCTTTTGCACCATTATTGTAAAGTGCACTTTTCCTGTCCAATAAACACCGAAAAAAAAACTTCTGTTTTTTTGCATAAAACACATTCTGCTCTTGTTGCTAAATTATTGCAGTATTGTGGTCACACAACAAAATCACCTCGCCATTCACACATAATTTATCCTTACATTAAGAGCAACACTAAACATTACTCCCAACTCCAAAAATCTGTGCCAAAAAAACTATGCATGTCTCGGATGAACTTGGCAAACATATTTCTTCGCTTAATCCCACAACTTGCAGAGCAATAGCAGTTCAGGGTGCTACAGAGCAAGTGTAATGTGAAGCATCTTCATCTTATTAATGCTGGTATCTAGAAGATTTTTCCCCCACATTATTTTTGCACAAATTTACATGGTTGGGAACATTTTATTCTAATTGTCTACAACCAGGAATTGGAACCGTAACAACCCAAAACCGGAAGTGGTAAAAAATATAGATTAGAATCATTATTCTTACAAGTTAGTAGTTGTAAGTCTGCCAATTACAGCGTAAAGCTAGGTTCACACTTGGAAGTAAAGTAACGTAAAGTAAAGGAAGCTCAGATAAAGTAGAAGTAAGATACTGCACGTATGTTCACTTGTTTGGAGTTGAAGCAAGAATGAACCAATCACAATGGAATGCCAAGATCTCAATCCAGAACAGGAGATTGAGGTTGTTCCTGATTGGCTGGAAGTAAGTTTTCTGCATTGCATTGCTTTCTACTTCAAAACAAATTTGTAGTAGCTTTTCCTCTTGCTTACTGCAAAAATCAATCCCAGAATGCAACTCGCGACTACCTTGCGTTACTTTACTTCCAAGTGTAAACACAAGTGTGAACCCACCTTAACTGTTAAGGTTACACTGCGCCTGCAACACCCAGTGTTGGAACAACGAAGTTGGGACATACATACACACATACTCGTGACATGATAAGGTCCCATTGGGGTCACCACACATCCCTCCACCAGCTCATGAGCGATCCCCATCCTCTTTGCGCTCTCCTTCCGTCACCGGGTGGACGTTTTGCAGAACCTCGGAAAATGGCCTAGTCCCTGTAGTGGCCAGTGCCAATTAAGCGCCTGGGATCGTATCATACAATGTCCAAATACATTTTGGCATCAAAAGTGCATAGAAAGTAGCTTTGTGCATAAAATTTCAGCTTTGTGCATAAAATTTCAGCTTTGTGCATAAAATTTCAGCTTTGTGCATAAAATTTCAGCTTTGTGCATAAAAT
>JAQIXU010000446.1:0-33867 GCA_034701245.1 Strigamia transsilvanica | reverse complement strand
CGTTATACAGCATTTTGCTTTACAGCCAACTTTTCGGGAACCGATCTAGGCCGTTAACCAAGGGTTGAGTGTATTCATATTCAATGACATCTGGGTTTTGACCGGTCTCAAAATCTGGGGATTGTGAAAAAAATTGTGGTGAATTGTATTGCCTAGCCCATTCCATGATCATGTGAGTGTTGTGAAATGGTCGACGCGTGGTCAGGGGCAAACCACATCCCATCCCAGTCAAACCGCTGGTCACCCAGTTGCAAATGATCAGCATGGTCAAAGATTTCTATTGCACCATGCCCGTGGTGCCCTGGTTCCAGTGGTGGACAAAACCCACACACCACATAACGCGTTCGCCATCGTCATTCTTCTTAAATCAAAGCCAAGTCGAAAGTGACTTGTTGCTCTAAAAGCAGAGAAGAGACTCTCTTGGAACGTCGCATGGTCACTGTCCAATTGTGCATGACTTCCGGTCACGGACGCCCTATGTTTCTTGTGGCCCCGCCTTGCAGTGCCATCTATTGCCAGATGGCTGCGCAGGACTTTCTTGACCTCAGCCAGTGCCATCTGGGCTGCAGACGGTCACAATCATACTATCCAGAAATCGAACCAGACCAATACTGATGTCATTAGATCTCAATGTTGTTTTATGTGGGTCGACAAACTATGGCCTGGGAGCCAAGGGCCGCCGCCTCAGCATTGTTATTTAAGTAAATGTCCTAGAGTTTGCCTCTTGGTCTGCAGAGCATAGAATATTTACTTTTTGGCTCTTTACAAAAAGTATTAGTCGACTCCTGGTTTAATAGATAAAACAGCTCTGTGTACCAGTCCAAGACTGTTGGCATGTCACTAAAAATAAAAAGACAATTTTTAAACTATTTTCATTTGAATTTTTTCCCCTCGTTTTTAGTGGCATATCCTTAAAATCGCATCAATATGGCACATCAATTGTAGCTGCATTTTTTTTTTACGATTTTATTTGTATTTAAACAAATTAAAATAAGAAATTAAAAAAAAATTGAACGTTTATGAAGTGCATACACTTTACAATCCTTAAATTGCTGTGCTGAGTAATGTTAGGTTCTCACTACGACTCAAATCTCGACAGAAAAGTTTCAGAGCTGAAAATCAATCTTTTCTGTTGCTGGTTCCCATTTGGCAAAAAAGTGGGCAAAAAAATGGGCAGAAATGTGGGCAGAAAATATCCCATAATTCCATTTCCAGTATTTAAAGATGGATGCCAACAATGTATTTTTTAAAAGCTCAAATTCAATTACGGTATTAATAAATAAAAACCTCTCAGGAAGGATTTTTTTGTCTCCGCATTTTTTATTTCCCTGTTGTCGGGGAAAAAAGTCCAGTGCTCCCAGTGCTCCCGGGAAATCAGTACTAAGGTTTTAAAACCAAAAATCTACGTTTTAGATCAAACATCAGCATTTTTAAATCATAAATGTACCCACGTGTACCAAACATCGACGTTTTTAAACCAAAATTTGACAAGTTTAGATCGGGGGCCATTTTGCATAAGAAATTGTTTAAATTCACGAGAAGTCAAGATGACGTCAGTGGGCAGAAATATGTGATTGGTCAGTGGTACTTTCTGCGGCAGAAAAAATAGGAATAGAGTCTATTTTTTTTCTGCATACTATTTTCTGCCAAAAGAAGGGGAAGTGACGTCATAGCAGAATGAAAATTTGGCAGAAAACGGGACTTTCTGCCCTGTTGGAGTCATAGTGGGAACCAAAAGCAATAAAAAAAAAAGTCATAGAGAGAAGCAGTACTTGGACTTTGAGAATGTTCTCTAACTCTATTGGAACTTTTAATCTTTGCGTATGACAGCCATTACTGTAGCTTTTTATGACATAACAACCGTATAAAGTTTTAAGTCCACACATGTATTAAACCTATTTCCTTGTCCAGTTATAAACCCAAACTCACTATAAACTAGCCAATCATGAAACTTAAACCTGGTCTTTGAAATGGCTTCTACAAAACCCTCAGATGAGATGATGAGCATGCTCAAACTATAAACACGCTTCCGTTTTCAATATAGCTTTAGGTCTAATGGAAATCCAATGTTGTGGCATATTATTCTTGCCTTGAGGGACATATAAAGTGCGTTAAATCACTTAAGATCTTGGCTTTACTTTTATGATTGCTTTACTATTCCATAACAAGCTCTCTGAACTTACCTACTTACCTTATTCCTATACCTTATTTCCGTTGTGAAACAATTTTTTATTCTCCTGTAAATAAAACAAAAATGACAAATATAAAGGGTTTTGTGATTGGAAACGAAACTAAACAAGAAAAACGATTTGTTAGGGGGCCAATATCCTGAACCTTTAAGCTTGACAGGAGAATTAAGCTTCTAGCAAGATGTTGTAATTGCAGAACTATATCCAAGTCATATTTTACTCGCTTCAAAGAAGAAGAAAAATCTTCGTTTCCTGGCGGGTTCAAACTCGTGACCCCCAGGCCGAAAGGCGAGCAGACTAAGCTAGCGAAGCCACCCGGTGTTGTAAAGTTTTTTCATTTTCAATGACACAAGAGCTGACACTGCACTTCGCGATCAGTCATTTGAGTGCTGCGGGTTTCTGTCTATTCTACACTTTAATCTCCAGTGTTGTGCAAGACACTTTTATTGCAGTCATTCGTTTTATTATTATGCTAAAGAAAATCAGTTGTTTTCAATAACAATTCTGGTTTATACGTTCGTAAAAAACGTACTTTAATCAGATTATATTGTATTTCCACCTTTATAGTCAGAAAATGTGGACATCATTTATGTTTATCTTTTGCTCCCAGAGCTTTGCGCTTCACTAACAAAGGAAATAAACTTCTCGAGCTCAGATAAATGCAATTAAAATTACAATTTTAAAACGTTCTAAGAGAATAATAAAAGAAAGAAAAAATTTTACGTACTAGAGAAAGTTACGAAGTTTTCACACTTATTTTTATAGGAAAAAAATAGTTTTTAAAATAAAAATTGTGTGGAATTTACCCCCTATTTTGTTATTAAGGGCAAATAATTCCTTCAAACATACCATATTACTAATGATATGTCAGTGTCAAAAATACAAATAAATTGTTTTTGTATAAATCAAACGTTTATTCCAATTGGAAAAAAAATAAAAAATACATAGACTAAAGTTTAGCCTCACAACAGAAAAAAAACAATGACCGAAAATAATTCAATATTTAATTGATGACCCATTTTGTTTCAACACATCACATCTGCTTTTGAAAAATCTTGCCCCATGACACTAGAACAGCATGTTGCGTTCAGGTGGGTTTGAAAATTGTTTTGTGATAAATGTGCACCACACATTCTCTATAGGGTTGACAAGGCAAACAACTACCGTCTTCCCCCGAAATTTAACACCATGGTGTTGTATTCGAATATAGCACCACCTTGTGTTGTATTATAAACATTTTATGCAACTTCTGAAAAAAGCCAAAAGTAAAACATTTTTCAAAAGAAAATAATAATATTTCTACTTTTAGGAACTCCAGCAAAACATAAAAAGGACAGATTTTATTTTTTATTTTGTTTTGTAATTTAAAGTTTTAAACTGCAACATTTTGGTCATTTTTTGGCTCTTTGATGACATTTGGTCACATTTTGCAAAAAATTCCCCAAAACGTAAACGAAACGTCATCAAAGAGCCGCAGAAAACTGCAAAATCGCTCAAAGCCGCAAAACTGCAACGTTTTGGTCACGTTTTAGAGACTTTTTTGAATTGATACCGTACGCAAAATAATCCCTGAAACGTGAACGAGATGTCATCAAAGAGCCGCACAAAACTGCAAAATCGCATTATGTATGATTAATTTGTTTGCTATATTTTGTTGTGTTAACACAACAAAATCTTCAGTGAGCTTAAAATTTGGGTTTTATTTCCTTTAAGTAGGGAAGGAAGTAGCAATGGAATTTTTTCTCGCGCCCCAGCCAGGCCAAAACTTCCCGAAATTGGTGCATCGCTACACCCATCCTTATATAAAAATCCATTTTTCTCAGCAATTGTTCTTCCAAAATTAGGAAATTGAGTTGAGCACACATATTTTCTTCACTGATTAACTTCACAGCACGTCCAAATCTTCACCAATACATCAATGCAATTCCGAAAACGTTTTGTAAATGTTACGAAGCGTTCATGAAACAAACATGAAATCGTGGTGACGATTTGGTGATGTTACTGATTTCTTAAACACACCCAACCCAAAATATCGAAAGCGGATTCCCATTTACCCGAATTTCGATATTTTGAGTGATGTTTTGATTAATTTTAAAGTGGGAACTGGAACAAAAAACAATTCCAAGGCACAATTGGCCAGAAAATTAGTATTTAATTGCAAATTGTGTACACCTTTTAATACTCTTTCTAATCTGGACACAAGAGAACACAAACAGATATGATCTGAGCAGCCAATACACAGCAAGGTAAATAGTGATTTGTTCTTGCTGCCCTCATGGTCCTTAAAACATGTGGTCAGTAGGTTGATCCTAGCAATGTGGCCCAAGCATGGGAAACACTTCTGGAAACTTACCCCTAGACAACCAATTGAATAAAGGCCGTAAACCAATATAAAATATAGTTTCTAGATAGTTTTGAGGTGTGGCCAGCAACACATTGGCACTCCCCATGCCTTGTGGTACCCGTCCGCCACTCACATTCTCTGGATAAAATAATCTTATGGAGTTTTATCAGCTAATAATCCATAATTTAAAAAAATTCAAATTGTCATTTATTTCAAAATATGTCTATCTTCGACCCCAACCCCACTCCTGTGTGATTTGAGTTTATCACCCCTCAGTCCGTGAGTCGATCTGATGAGCCAGTAACAACTTGTATGCTGCCTGGTGTTCGTATTTGGCATTCTGTCAAATCGACGAGGCCTTTTACTTTTACTTATCAGGCATACCAAATGCAAGTCTCCAATATTTTCTTTTGTAAATATATTGATTATAATATCCACAAAGTACAAATAAAATCAAACAACAGCCCAATCATAAAAAAGAAGTGTGCAGACAAATATCGACATTGTCAAATATGAACCTGCTAAGCAATAAAATTAAATGCTCACTTAATTATTCGTCTGCCATGTTATAAACTTAATTAATTGCCCCTTAGGTATGAAATTACGTTATCACGTATTGCTAATTCTAATTAATTCATCAATTCCTATTTACAATTGTCAAAAATGGCAACATGAATATGCTTTTAAAGAGTTCATGTGCTTTAGAATAATAACTGCTTATTAATCGCATCCACTGGTCACCTATTTAGTCAAAATAATTTGTTAGCGGCACCTGATACCATCTATTTGACTTTCTATGAAACGTATATAACGAATAAGTTTGATTTATCAATTTCGATTTGCAGGATAAGCCTATTGTTTGTTTCATGCAAATACGATGACGCTAGGAATTTGATTCCAGGCTAAAGAAGATGAGTTATTGACGATATAAAAAAGAAGCTGAAAGAGGCACGACCACCCAATTGGTATGTCAGTGGCAGGTGCCAGAGGCAACTTGATCTGTTTTCAAATTCATAGGCCCTCTTTTCAATCTATTTTTAACATTCTTTTCAAATGCAAACACAAAAAAAAGTATTAAAAAAAAAATGATGACAATCAACAATTCATAAATGACTTGATGCATAAGAAATGAGAATCTATTATTTATACCTCTTGATAACGAGATGCACATTTTGAGCCCAAAGCAGCAAGTTAACGTTAATTACCTGATAAATTCAGCAACTTTCAAGTCTGCCCTCAAGTAATTCAAGTCAGCATCTTGTGCCAACTTTTTCTTTGATTTGTTGTTTGTCTTCAACCAGGTGCAGACTTTCCACCATCACAGCCTCCAATAAAGACCCAGCCAGGCAGCAAAGGTCTGACAGGAAACCAATTCTACAGAGTGAAACACATAAAAAAGTGTCAAATTTAAAAATAAAAAAAAAATTGATAAAAATTGCCTTTTAAAAAGATAAAAGTTAGTGGTTTATTACACGTAAGATGATGAATTGTTAAGATAAGAAAAAGATTTTTGTATTGAAGAAATAAAAACTCAACTTTGTATTCAGAGTTAAAATGGCAATTTAGCACACAACATTTGCGACTCCCTTTACATTCCAAGCAATCTTTCCATTAAGAAACGAAAAAAGGGAAATAGATTAACCTTAATCTGTCCAACTGTTGCCATTTCCCTTTTTCCTTCAGGTTTGTGCTGATGGGTGGGCAGCCAAATTAAGTGAAAAGTTTAATTTTCCATTTTAGCAAACCTTTGTTATCGGCCTGTGTGCCCAAATCAATTCAATGATGCGTGCATCTATTACAGTTATAACTCCCAAGACCCTACAGGGGATCTTTTATTCAGCGCCGCAAATAGAACAGCTTGTGTCAATTTTGAAAACATGAAGTTTTTTTTTGGAAAAAAGAAAGAAAGAAAAAAAGTTGCTAGTGAAAAGAGACAAAGACGAACACTCACTCCTGATTTAATTATCTGTTCCAATACTCAAGTCAGAGCAAGTGGTAATTGCTCAAGACATCTTTGAAACTGCTTCAAGCAAATGCTGCAAACTTCAATGCTAAGCTTCAAATTTAATTAAAACTGTGCTCTGCTTGCTTGTTATCATCCTTCGTCATTCACATTTCTGGACAGATTACTTGTGATAGCAAAAATGAAAACAAATTTTTCTAATACATAATTAAATAAGATATAATTAAATTTTTTAAATATTGCTCGTGATCTATAGAATCTATAGTAACGCCATAAACTAGAAAATTAGTTGTGAAACATCCACTTACGACTACTAGGAACTTACATAAACACGCGTGCCGATACGTAAACATCTTTGTGCGTATAGGTACAAAACGAAAAGCGGAAGCGAAATGCTGAAAGCTACAAGACAAAAAGTAGAAAAACACATGAATAAACAATTCTAAAATTATTTATTAAGAAGAGAATTAAAACTACGTCAACAAAACATGAAAATATTGTAATACTTTAATGAAATCAAAATATTTAAATGAACAGCTGGCAGTTCCAACCCCTCAAGCGAGCTAACTGTATTTGTTGTGTTTTACAAAGTGTATTTACCGTATTGTGTCGCTGCAAGTACGCGTCCCTTTAGGACCAAACAAATGAAAACAAAGTAAAAATGCCTTGACATCAGTCGCCATTACGAGTTTATGACGTCATAATGTTCTCAACTGTCAGCGCCGCTTGTGGGAGTACATCTGAAAAATACAATCAAATGTAAATTTATTTTAGATCCGATTTTATTGCATCTAAAATCAAAGTTGAGTGTGGCGTAAACAAAAAATAATATCTGTAGATGTATTCTATTTTTAAAAATAAGTTTCGGAATAAGTTTTAAATTTCTTTGTTGCATATTACTTTAAATTATTTGTTGTTGTTTTGATCCAGTCAAAAGTTTTTAATTTACTTATTTGAAGCAAGGTTCTCAATATTCCAAAGCTGTTAACCACAGCAGTGAAGCATATGATTGGTATGTTGCTTTTCTCCACAATAATCTACATTGATCATTCATCCAATTAAACTGTCTATCAACTCGAAAAATAATATGTATGTATATACTAGAGATTTATGAGTCTTTCCATCTAAATGTTGTTCAAGATTATTTTCTTCTCTCACAAGGAAAAAAAATATAAGAAATAAAAAACAAGTCATTAATCTACTAAGCACTTGGCGCAGAATAAAAATAACCAATTATTGGTAAACGGTCACAATACGATTAAAAGCAATCTATAAACAAGTCACGATGTACAAGTAAACTACATAGTAGTGGTACAATAAAAGCGATAACTTATATTTTTTCTAAACTTAAATTCCCAATTTTCCAAGGATTCCATTTATCGGCACCCTATTTTGACTGAAAAGTACCCCTCAAAAAAACTTAATTTTGCACTAATTATTTATCTGCGATTCAAATTGTCACTTTCCCCACTACATGAAGAGATACATCATTTCAAAACTTTTTTCAATAAATAAAACTCTTATAAATTAATGAATGTTTTCGAGACATCTCATTTTTCCAAAAAATGAACATTAATTAAATTCCTTTCAATCGATTTGAACACTTATTTAAAAATCCATAAACACGTCCCAGCACTAATAAAATTCCTAAAATAGTTTGCAAGAAGTCAATCACAAGCTTATAAAACAAATTTAAGTCAACAGCGGTAAGTCAAGTGGCATGAAACTCAAATTCGTTGCAAAAATAAATACTACTTTAAACTGTATTCTTCCTTTTAATCTTTTGACCTCTTAAAACTTATCTGTCCAGTTCAAGCATATCGATTCCCAATTTCAATATAATGCTCAACATTATGCACTAAAATAACAAAAATCACCGCTACTAACAGAAACATAATCCACAGCTGCAACTCTTGTCCAACGTCAACAAAAAGTGGCGTACGCGTGCTGCATTCATATGTTTGCTTTACTTGGATACAAAGAGTTGCTTAGCAACTGAATGGCCCTGCTAAAGGCACTCAAAGTCAAATGGAGCCTGCACTGGAGATGGACTAGTTTGTTCCAAAAGTTTAAAACCTTTTAGCTGGCAAATAAAAATAAAAATAGTTTCCTTTAAAGATGTTATCAACAATCTGGTTTACACACCATAATTTAGTAATTTTTTTTTATTCCAAAATAAAACTTCAACAAATGTTCCTGGAGATGGCACCTGGAAAAAAATCTGTTTTGAATTATCACGCTTTCATAAAAGATAAATGATTCCTTTTGAAGGTGAAACTATTTGATAAGACTCGTTCATCCATACAAGAAAATCGATTGGAACGTTTTGAGGTCAGTAAATCACCTGTACTTCCATTTTGTGGAGAAACAATTTGGGACATTCCAGCTCTCATGTCAAAGGGAAGAAACTTTTTTAATACAACATAAATATTTCATGTCCCGTTCACGGCTTTATCTCTCAGTTTGCAGCAAAGCTTTGCTCAACTCCCACAACGACCATCAAAGTAAAGCGGGCAGATTTACAAGAAAGTGGCTCCCCCTATCACATCTCATTCATCGGCCCACAAAAATCTTTAAATGAGTTTAAAAAAAATTTACTAGTTGGTAAGAAATAAAGAAAAAAAAAATAATGATTTCAATCCCCTTAAAAGCAAACCCTAAACTTCATCGCAAAACTTTTCAAATTACGATTTTTATTCATCGCCATCACCCATCTGTTACTCACACAAATGAAATGGTCAAAAGAAAGAAATACAGATAATAAACCAAGGTTTTACAAAAATCAACCGAGTGATGTCAGTATATAATCCAACAATTCATTCCGTTTAACTTGACCACTTTCTTCATCAAGCACGTGTTCAATATTATCAATTTCACGGTTATCTTCTTCATTTTCAGAATCCTCTTCTAAATCTGTCCACGGATCTTCAATGAGTAGCATATTGTACAAAATCATACATGCCACAGTCCATTCGCAGGCATACTGGTGGCCATTTTCTCGATTAACAATCATGCGCAATCCCCTCAAACTAGCAAATCTGGACTTGAGGCCACCACTCACATGCTCTACCGCGATTCTGTTTTTTGAGATGTGATTATTAAAAATTTCATGCTGTGCTGTGTACCCACTAGTTTTTCGAAATGGTGTTAGCACTGTTGTTGTTAGTTTGTACGCAGCATCCCCAATTAAGTACTGATTATCAGTGAAGTAATTTTGTGGTGCTTTGTACATACTCATAAGTGAGTAAACGTTGGAATCATGAACTTTGCCTATGAAATAAAATTGAGATGTGATTAGACATGAAAAAAATCCACGAATTGTGTTTTTATTTACCAGGTTGTCCTATATGATAGGCTCTTATCCTCTTAAATGGGTCGCAAATAATTTGCAGGTTTAAGGAGTAGAAACCTTTCCTATTAAAATAGGAAATGGCATCATCTCTTGGTGCGGTATTTAGACGGATGTGTATCCCATCTACATATCCGATGCAGTCTGGTATCAGTTTTGATTGCAAATGTTTGGAAATTTGCTTTCTTTCTGTTTCGGAAGGCCATGATATAAATTTAACTTCAATGGACAACAATGCTGCAATAACTCGTTTCGAAAATAGGTTTAATGTCCCACCATTACCTACTCCAAAATCACGAGCAACAGCCATTGTTGAAGCTGCATTTCCATTGCATCCAAACCTATGTAAACAATCAGATATTTTTGTACTAAGAAAATTTTAATTTTAATTTTATTTACCTATTTAAAGCAATGGCCAGCTGAACAGCCACTGGATAGTGAGTGCTTTCGAACACCTCATGGTCTTTTACCAATTCTAAAATTTTATAGAACTGCTTTCTCCCCACTCTCAAAGTTCTTCTGAATCTGTCGTCATCATAACTTGGCAACAAATCAGCAAAACTTGCAAAATTTTTTATCACTTTGCTCCGGTCTACTAAGTATCTGCTGGTTTGAATTACATGCAAACATATTAAACCTTCTTCCAAAATATCATCTTCACTTTCTGAATCCGATGCATCGATTAAATCTGCCATCATGTTGTAGAAAACCAGATCAAAAGCATGATCTCTTGGTTTGCGAACAGATAACCGACCAGCCATTTTAAATGTTAGTTACTAAAAACCGGATTCGTGTGTACTAAAAACCGGATTCGAGTGTACTAAAAACCGGATTCGAGTGTACTAAAAACCGGATTTGTGTGTACTAAAACCCGGATTCGCGCATGCGCACACGAAAGGAAAAAAACAATAAATAAGTGCGTTCATTCTTAATAAGTAACTTTTCTTCCTTTCGCGAAAGTGACAAAAGGAAAGATTCTTCTTTCCTTTCGCAAATTGAACGCACCTACAGTACTATACAGTACCTCTGCATATGGCAAACTTTTCACTCGCCTTGATTAAACCACAAAACACAAAAACAGTAGGCACATTTAAAGTTTCTGTTTTGACCGTTTTTGGTGTTTCTATAAAAATGACACAAAAACCTGCCATAAACCATCACCAAAACCAGCAAAAACAAACCCATGTAGTGGTTTTTGAAATCGGGTTTTGGTTACAACCAAATTCAAAATGGCTGCCACGAAAAAGTTAAATCGAGGGATCAAACCACAGATTATAATCTGTGGTCAAACTTTCAAATCATCATAACGCTTTCAGGCAAAGCTTCCACCTCCTAACACGTGAGTAAAGGCATACCGTGATTAAAATGATGAAATTTTTAATCACCATTTATTCGTAAGGCCGAGCATGAGACCCAAAAACGAACCATTCACAGTTAGGCGTGTTTTTTGAATTCTGTCTTCGCTGTTTATAAAACCACAGAAACAGAAACTTTGAATGAACCTAGTTTTTTTCCAACCCCTTATTCGATTTTTTCAAACAATTGGGATACATTTATGAGTTTGCTTTTATTTAATCTAGGAACATCATTGCCTCATTTAACATAGTGATGTTCTACGTGGCCAACACCCTTCCTTGCACATACTCGAAAAGCTCAACGGCACGCTATGCGATTACTCTGTACTTACACTTAGTGCAAGGAATGTCTCTCTCCGTCCCTTTCATCAGCCATTATCGTTTTCCGTATCATTTTTTGAGCTGAATTTACCCTCAATCCCTTCCACTTCTTCCCTACGCTGACATCTGTTGGCCAGCTAGCTGGTCACATGCGTTTTAGTTTAAGATCGATTTGATAATCCAAAAGTTAGAGTAAAGTAAGTAAAAAATACTTACAGGCGTGGTTTCATAAAACTATTTTCATAACACAAGAATTTAAATTTCACGCGTAAAATAACTTCACAAATTCCCAAGCAATCAACATTAAGTTACCTTTATTTTCTTTTTCTTCGATGATTTTCAATAGGTAATTTCGTATACAGTAATACTGTAATAGAAAGATACCAGCTTTAAACTAAACATTTGGCTTTTTTCCAAATATTGATTTTTTCATTCATTTAACAAATCTTCACAGCATTTTCAATGACATTTATTAATTGCTTACCACACAAGAGCAAACAAAGCTTCATAAACAAATTCCTTTCCATTTCATCGAATAAAACATTTTCCAGTTTATTTTGCCTTGAAAATTGTTTAAAGCAATAAGTCATCTTCACACAAATATCCAAAATCCCTATACGCACACTTTAAACTTTTCTCATTATACTGTAGTGGGTTGCACAAGCACAATGAGCATACAAATTGTCTTCCAAATGGCCCGACTGTGTACCACCTAACTAAAGGTTATAGTGCTTGACAATTTCTTAAGAATGTGTGCGAGAACCAATTTCACTACCAAATGTTTGCGGAAATAGGCAAAGTACCTGAGCAAACAAAATTTCTTTTCAGGATATCATTCCAACTTTTATTCAATATAACAAATCAAGTTAAACAGAAATTCATTCGGGTAGGAGCTTCTAATTCCCAATGCAGCGTATACAACAGGTATTGCGTAAACATCAAACATTTAAACCGCACTTTTTGATGAAACTTGAAATTCCCTTATCCACTTTTCTATTCCCAAAGCTAATGTCCCCGTAGATGTTATTAAGTGCTTCTGTTCCTGTATCGGGAAATCTAGTCTGTGCTCTTGGTCCCCTATAGGAATCAATGCTGAAGACAAACACCAACGTCGGGGTAAAGCGAGCACTCGAACAGCCATCAAACCATCATTCTCTTACTGATGTTCGCCAGAAGTATAGACTAGAACAAATTTCCTTCACTTTCCTTTTTACAATGAATATTTCATGACTATTTTATCCTCGTAGACGTCTTTTTTATATAGCCATTACCTAGTAAAAGTTTCAAATTTTTCCAAGTAAAATATCAAATAAAAAACAGATCCTATAAAATGATGGTCAAAGATAAAAATTGAATCAATTTATTAAACTGAATTTTTCAACATGCTTTAAATTTATAAAACGGGTATAAAAATGTTTAGAGTTGATTTCCCCTCAGATTAATTCAATACGAAGAAAATATATAAATCGGTGATTATCTTTATTGTAAATGTAAAATTTGTAACTTTAAATGCACAAAACAAAACTATAAAATTCTATTACATTTTTTTGTCTATATACTGTATGAGTTGTATATCGCATTAAAATGCAGTCGATTCGCCCATGCTATCTAAAGATTCCCGAGCAATCCGTTTTTTTTTTATAAACTCAAAAAACCGACTTAGGTTCGTGTAGCGTCAAACTTTTCCATTTCAAATTTCAAATTTCACATTTCACAGAAGCAAATTCAATTCCAAATACTTTTGGCAAGTAAAACTTTTTAAATCTGCGATACCGTCTTAAAGACGAACATCAACATAATTTTTAGCTCAAAATTCTACATGGGTACATCCCTTAGAACAAATCACCGCATTACACATGCAACAAAAGTACGCATTTATCAACGAGAAACCTGACACCAATTGCCAATAAAGCCTAAGAGATTAAGTCAGAATTATAACCCCCAGCATTCTTTAGCACACACTGAACTTTTGTGTTTTGCATCAATTCAAACTACCGACTCGGCACAAAAGGTGTCATGAATAATCGCCGCTCGGAACATTAATGATCATTAGCTAAAAATACAACCCTGGACACAAAGGAATTGCATTTCATGAATAATTCAACAGCAAACAGGCTGCACAAACAAACATTGCAGCGGGTGAAGTGGTACATACGTGCTTTTCATTTCCAGAAATTAAATTTTTGCTCTTTACAATTAAAATTTCATTGGCAAAACAATTGCAGAGTCTAATTACTGTGCAAATATTAATATTTATTCAGACAAAAAATTGAAAACAGTTTTTCTCCCCATTGAAAAGAAAAAAAAATGTTCGTTTTTCAAATCTTAATCAAGATCCAAAATACTAAACAATTTTTTAAAATTAAAAAATGAAATCTTTTTCTCCCCCATTGAAAAGAAAGAAAAATGTTCGTTTTTCAAATCTTAATCAGGATCTAAAATACTGAACAAATAAAAACCAGACCTAGGGTAATGAAATAAAATGAAATCTTTTAAAAAACCAAAGATTGAAGATTGGAGACACACCACAGCATTTCGGATCATCGGAACCGAGCATCAAGACAAAACCAATAATCCCAAAGCCCACGTATCCAATATCCATCCATTATCCTTGTATCTTTAATTCAACAACAACGTGATTAAAGAAAAGCTTTCTACTTTTCTTTTCAAAATCCTTTTTCGAAAGAAAAATTGCCAAAAGCACTTCTTGTGTAAATATTCCCAAGTGAGCTGCCCAACAACAAATTGCGGGAAGAAAAAAGCTAGCAGACAGATTACTAACACTGGAAGAGAACACTAACTATATTAGGCCTCTGATGTGGGCTCCCATGGGGAATTGATACAAAACGAGAGTCTTTATTCTACTTATAGTAGTAACCCTCCATTAAATTAAGTAACTCATAAAAAATTTGTAAACACATATCTACAAGCAATCAAATTTTGACCAACTTACAATTTCTTGTTCGTGATTTTTGTGTCAATAAATTATGCGGAATTTACAAATGATTACAAGTGATGGATACCAATAATTAGTCAACAGTTAAAACACCAAGCAGCTTAAAACTATCCATATCTAGACCAAGTTTGTTCTTTGTTTTATCAATAGACAGGAAATTGAGGGAGTATAGAAAAAAAAACTCGCATCTGTGCAACTTAATGTAAAATGCATAAAAAAATCTATAGATGGTGTTACAGTTTTTCTTGCAAATAAAGTTTAAAGAAAGAAAATCGATAAGTCCAAGGCCTTTCTTTCTCAAATTCAATAAAAAAAATAATCTGTGGGATATTAGATACACGGAAAAAAGAAAAGCTTCTCTATTGCAATATTAATCCAATTTTTTTTAATGATTATAAAACTCATGTTCAATCATAATTCACATTTTCAACATCTCAAGTCAAGTGTCATCACAGAATTTGCAAAAAAAGTAACTTTTTCATTTTACAATATCAGGAAATCAACTTCAATCATTTCCATCTCATTTTTATTGAATTATAGAGAAACCTGTCCAATAACTAAACCAATAAGAATATTATTGTCTTTGCTCTACGAAACATTGCACAAGCATAACTCATAACAAATTTACAAAAACCCAATCATTTAGAAATGTTTTTCATTCGTCATGAAAAAATATTACATTGATCACTGAACATACACAATAAAAGCCGTTTCACGTTTAAGGGAATTGATACGCAGCAGAAATAGTGAACAACAATTTTCACTCATCTTATTGATCAGTTTCTTAGCTTTGATCTTGCTCCTGCTAGACTTATTGTATTTGCTTTTTCATTAGATCTTGTCACAAGCTATTTTTACAAACTAAAACCGAAGCAAAACAGTTTATCTTCATTATATTTACCTCCGAGTGCTGTAGCAAATTCGCAAAAGTAAAACTTTTTCAAATTTAAATTATTAATATAAAAAAAAAAGATATTCGCAATCGAATTATAAACTTTTCTTTCACAGTAAATTTAGACCAATACATGAAAGAAATTGCTTCAGCAGTTCAGCTTAAAATTCAGAAAAAGTTGAATCTGCGCAAATATTTACCCAGAAAAAAAGTCACCTTACAAAAATATTTGTAAGTCAACAAACTTTAGACCATTTGTCAACCTCGCTTGTTAAGACACAGAACATATAAAAGTACTTTGCTTGGCTGTATGTGTTAAGTTGCACTCTTGTGGCCAATTGATATAAGTCATTCGCATTTCATCCTCTTTTTCATTTCCTTTTTTCCTTCTTTTTCAGTATCCATGCCACCATAGTGTGATTGAGTATATAGCGGTTCACTCACTATCACGCTGGCGAAAAACAATCAGCATAACTTATCCTTCACATAATAACTTCCTTTATCACAAACCAAGTGAATAAAAAGAAAAAAAAAGTCTCCGAAAGTCAATTACCTCCACTTATAAAAATCTTATTCATGATAATAATTTGACAAAGGAAAATTAGAATAAGAGCAATTTCACCTTAAGAGCATTTAATTAGACCCAGTGTTGTTCATCATTGCTGCTGTCAGATTACAGTACTAATTAAGATCATCTATTAGACCCCTAATGTCACAAGAGCATGCGGCAAATCCCTTGTATTCACAGCCAAATCCCACGAAACAAATCAATTTAAATTAATCTTAAACCATCTCAAAAAAAAAAAAACTTTAAGCCTGCTTCTGTCTACAGCTAGTCGGAAAGATAAATACGTACACTATTTACAGTATTCATTATAATCACATTTATCTAAATGAGAAATGCCATGCAATGCAATCAAAGCTAAAACTCAAGACTTTTTTTCCAATTTAAGTTAGCTAATCGTGACATGAATGTTTATTTCATGATAAAAAAAAAAAAAAAACAGTATAAAGCTTGTTAAATTACAATTTTGAAACCTACTAATAAATATTTAAATGACCCTACATTTCAATAATCTGATGCACACAGTATAAAAGAGAATTTCTGCTTATTAAATTAAATTAATCAAAATTTGTTCAAAGACATGGTTGTTTACCCTTAACTTGTGCACATCATGTTAAATAGTTGTAATCCTTGCTCAATTGCATAGCTTGTATAATTGGACATTAAAGTGTGTAGGTGTGCAAAAGTCAACAAGTAAAGAAAACAAGTCGATACTCAAGTCAACATAGGCGTTAGCATTCATCTGCATTTAAGGTCATCCACGGTTCATTTTGCCTTAAAATTATATAATTATTTTCCTTTTCAGTAACTCAGGCTCCCAAATTTCTCGTAAATTAAATCAAAAACTTGTCTGCATGATGTGTTTTTAATGGTATAACGATTGACACACTTAACTTCTTTCAACATGAAATTTTAATTAATTTCAGATGAAGCCCCCAAGTTCTTTGGCTTGTTTTGCTAACGAGTTTTTCAAATGAAATAAATTGTTAAACGTGGAAGTTAAATCATTTAAAGTTGCTCAAGAGGCAAATTAAAATAGAACGTTGATTTTATGCTTTCAGGTAGTTTAATCAATCATTTCATGTGACTTACTTCCTTTACACAAATGTCAACATAGATCAAAACTTGAAATAAAACATTTCAATCTTTAGCATGCTAATAATTACAGGCTCTTCCATTATAAATTGTAAATATTTATAGCAAAAATGCCAGTACAGTATCAATTGAATACAACTACTAAATTGTGGATTCAAACATAAAAATTAATTAAGTCAAATATACCATAGTTTAAAAGTGCAGCCTATTTAACTTATAAGATCAATAGACGAATTGCTGATAATGACATGGTGCAAATATCAAACCACCATGGCACCATCAAAAAAAATTTTTAAAAATGATAAATCACATCATTAAAAAAATTGATGAAAATTTGCAACCTCATTCTCCCCATTCCATTTTCTAATTAAAACCAACATATTATTTTATAATTCTCAGAAAATATTGATCATTAGAGTGCTAATGTGAATTACATTATCATTTATCACCAAAAATGTTATTATAGTAAAAAAAAAAAAATAATAAATTATTATTATTTTTTTTTTGCCATTTATTAGCGCTGCTGCTGCTGATCTGCAGTGCCATCTAGGAATTTCAACTTAAAGCTCGTACCCTAAACTTGATGCGGTGACAAATGGTTAGTGCGGGATGTAGTGCATTGGACGAACTCCTTGGGATGCAAGGAACAGTGGTGTGTCGGATGGAAATGGTCACAAGTTCTTGTGAGTACTTGTACTTCGAGCACTAAACTTAAACAAAAAAAAAATGAATAAAAACATAAGAATTATTAGACACAAATAAAAATATAATTTAATTGTAGAGATAAAATTATAGTATCTGCCACCAGGATATTCAAGCCTTTAAAAATTCCCAATTGTACAGACATCAAGTTCCATCTCAGCAAAATTCGAGAGAACCTAATTAGAGTCACAAATCACACCAATAGTGAAAATTTGAGAAATTAAAGATGAAATATATCCAATTATCCAAACAACTCGAAACTTCTCCATATGATGTAGTAATGCGGTTTGGCTGTGGGCCTAATTTTGTTCTCAACCGATCTAAACGTTTCAAAGATATGATAAAACAACAGGTGATTGCTTTTTGTAAATTTAAAAATTCGGAAACTAATTACCATCAATATGTAAAACACACACAACGATCTCATTTCACAGGGTAGAAAATTTTGGTTTCGATTCTGGTTACTATTTTGTCTTAAACCAAGCTGCCATGACCTGACGGCAGTGAGTATGAATTCGCGAGTTAAAAAGCAAACGCTATCATCAACTGATTTTTAATTGCCTTTAAAAAACGAACAGATTCAAGAATTGTGGCCTGAAATGACGTACTACGTTTATTTGTGTGTCCATGAAATATTTCTTCAAGGCACTTTTTCTTCTCGCAATGACATTTACCTCTATTTAATATTTATATTGAAATAATTTCAGATTCCCTTGATCAAGTGACCAAATATTGTTTGAATAAAGTTATTAAACCAATGCTTACCATAGCACCAGGTAATGAGAATAATTTCTTCACTTTTCAATAGTCACATTTTATTCATTTTCGCCAGAATCACAAATAGATGCAGAATTAAGATTACAATCAACATCTGTTAACCAAGTGAGTTCAATCTAATTATAATAGTACAATTAATAAACATGATAGGTACTATTAAGATGGAAGACATTGTCATCAAAACCACTGGAATGGCTTTTGGAGTAGCTCTCTGCGATATATTTTTCAAGTGGCTAGAAGCTGAAAAAGTAGATAAAAATACAGAAAACTATTGGACAATCCCTGAAGAATATTTAGACCCAAATTTTAAACCAAGAGTGCTAGAAGAATTTCTAGTAGCAGAGTGGAAAAATAAATTGTTCGTCCTTCTTGGTGTAGATGAAAGCCAAATTCCATGGTTGAAACGATTGATGGCTGGTGAATACAGTAAGCAATCACAGCATCGAAAGAAGAACAATAAGTGCAGACATGACTCAGTCCACTTTATCTGTCAAATGTCGGAATTTATGAACAAAAACAGAAATATCAGAAAATATGCAATTGGAAGCGCTGACGAGTTACCATTTGCAAAGACGATCAACGAAGTAAGTAAATCAATTTGCTTATATCGAAATAACCACAAAAGAAAAAGAAATTGTACAGGAGCGAACAAAATCACCCAATTCCCGTACTGAAGATAAATTGAAAATTAAAAATCAAAAGATTGAAGAAAATATCATTGGTACACCAACCACAGCTAAGAAAAATCACAAGGAGTGTGCCTATTGTTGGTCAATCGAAAGCTCCCCAAAGATGTTCAAAAAATGTAAACGGTAAACATTATTTACATACGTACACTTGCAATAACGCATCAAAGTGTAAAAAGAAAATTGTAATTGAAGATGTGTTGACGAAAAGTGGTCTAATCCGAGATATTATTGCGACCAGAAGTGTCAAAGTAAGTATTTTTACTACAGTAAAAAACAATATTCGTGACTTTTAAAATTTATGCCCAAAAATACATGAGCGCAGAATACTGCAGCAACAGATAGCCTCGTACTACCGTAAAGCTCCAAATCGTGGCTTAGTCCCATTTAAACCTGCAATTTATACCAAGAGTCGGCCTGCGTATCAGTATCCGCAATCACCCGATACATCGGAATTTTCCGATTATTTTTTATGCCCGATACCAATAGTTACGTATTCGACCATATGACATTTTATTTGACGTTTTGGCGATGTTTTAAAGATTAAAACGTCGCAAAAACATTAAAAAATTGTGCAATTCAGTTTTGCACACGTTTCGGATGCAAATTCAAAACAGGATTTTTTAAAAATTTGCAACCAAACTACATTTTGAACAGTAATAAATTTTTGAGTAAAAAGAGTTTTTTTTTTTTTGTATGGTGGGTTGGTCTGGAAGCAAAGAATATACCCTACACCGTATGTTGTGTGTAATCATGAACATAGAAAATGATTTTCTTCTTCATCTATGTATTCTAATGTCCGATTTTGCGAACAAATCAATTTTCTGAACACCCATGAGACCCAATTAGTTCGGATAATCGAGGTTCTACTGGATATTCATTTTGTTTGCTTATTTTAGCATTTCGAATTTGATTATGTTAATCACACAACGTCCAAACAATCTTAATGTTCAACAACTGTAATTAGATTCTAAGAAACACGAAAAACGGTCGTCTTATCATATTTTTAAAATTCATTTCATCAAGTTGCTGACTGGAAAGAATTTCATCGTGAAGAACATCTTCAGTTTCGGATTAAAACTGGTGCGATGCCAGAATCGTCATCCAGTAACAACACAAAAGAATGGAAAAATATAAATAATTTGTATATTCCAGCAAAGATTGCATTATGCTAGATTCCCACTACGATCCAAACAGAGCAGAAAGTCCTGTTTTCTGCCCAGTTTTTATTCTGCTATGACGTCACTTCCCCTTCTTTTGGCTGAAAATAGTAGGCAGAAAAAATAGACGCCATTCCTATATTTTCTGCCGCAAAAAGTACCACTGACCAATCACATACTTTCTGCCCAGGCACTGACGTTCAAAAATTTCTCATGCAAAATGGCGCCCGATCGGAGTTCTACTGTATGTTCATTTTGTCACATTTTTGTTTAAAAACGTCAATGTTTGATTCACGTGGGTACATTTATGATTTAAAAATGTCGATGTGGCATACATCTTTAAATACTGGAAATGGAATTATGGGATATTTTCTGTCCACATTTATGCCCACTTTTTTGCCAAATGGGAACCAGCAACAAAAAAGATTGATTTTCAGCTCTGAAACTTTTCTGTCGTAGAAACTTTCTGTCGAGTTTTGAGTCGTAATGGGAACCTAGCATTAGTCAGTAAGGATGATGAATTTTTTCAATTTATTCAAAAGAGAGCAAGCAACGATGAAAAGCAATTTACCACTTGATATTTCAAGAATAAAAGAAATTTCTAACGTTGGAACTCCATGAAAGCAGCCGCATAACATCTGTATAGTTTTATACCAATATTTTGTATTGTTTTTTAATTTGGCGCACATAAAAAACAGTTCAAGTAAATTAGCATTTACAATTGGAAAATAAATAAATAAATAATATTTTAAAAATGTATGCAAAAATTAAAAATTAATCTGATAAGTAATTTGCTTGTTCATATTACGTTCAATGAAATTTAATTTTTTTTTAAACGTGTGTAAAATGTAACAAATAAAGACTTTTAAATTTTTTTCATACAAAATCACATAATTTCGTGTTAGCAAATAAGCAATTTGGTCTAATGGAATTCTGACTTTGTTATAAAATTACGATTTTGGATCTTTCAATGGGAAAAAAATCAACTTAACAATAAAGAAACAGATCGGACCAAAAGTCTGGAATTGGAGCTTTCACCAATCACAAAACGCAACTCAACAATAATAAAAGCATCAATCAAAGTGGGTGCTCTAAATAGGCTTGTATCTTTCTATTACAATATTGCCAACAAAAGGAATTAACTCACTTTTCTGGTATTACCAATTTTTGCATTTAGTCCGATTTTTCTGATTTATTTACAGTGAAAATCATGAGATTTATACCACTGGGTAAAGACAGTCCAAAAGTAGTTGATCGTTATGTATGGACTGTAAAAAAATTTGGCTGCGGAGGTAATTTTGTTATGAATCGCAAGGACATTTTCGAAAAGATGATTATAGACCAGGTGACTATAAACGCTCATTGCTTTTTCTATAATACTAAAATAAAGATTTTACAGGGAAAGACCTTTTGGTTTCGTTTCTGGTTAAATTTTACGTTGAATACAAGTTTTCCTCTGTTTTATAAGGTATAAATTAGATGTATAGAAAATGTACAAATATTGACTACACTTTCCTTTGTTTTAAGATTAATAAAGGTCTAGAGAATAAAATTTCCAGCCTTGCAATTGACGTGCATAAAAAGTTTCTGGAAGGTGAGCCATGTGAATGAATAATGAACAACGAAATTGAATATCTTTACATTTCAGTATCAGAAAAAGAGCGGATTCAGTTTAGCCTCAACATTGTTCAACTCCTATTAACACCACGTGAGCAATTCCCTTCGACCAGGGCCAGATTAAGCTTCTTTGGGGCCCTGGACAAATTATTCTTCTGGGTTCCAGCAAGGACTACAAACTGTTTGTAGTCCTTGGCCCAAGAGATTTGAATCTTCTGTTTATGCTATAATCTGTCCAGGGGTGAAAGTAGGAAAAAATGTCTTGCCGGAACGCAGTTGGTTGAGCGCTTTAAAAAAAAAACTAATCATAATTGTATTGTAAATAATACATTATTAATCATCTACGTAAAATGTAAAAATCACATAAATAATAATAATTTCCACACATTAGTGTAGTAATTATCGTTTTCTTTCCTGCGACTGTTATTTTTCTTTGTTGCCTGGTGATTTTAAACCGGAACGGCGTTCTGTTTCCAAATCTTTCACCAGAATAGCGTTCCGGAGTTCCAGCTTACTTTCACCCCTGAATCCGCCGCTGCCTTCGATCTTTGAATCTCTCATTGCAGCTCCAATGAAAGCAGACCTGTTTGAGATGTGTATTCAATATTATACAATGACATTTGCAACAGCTCTGTGTGACGTGTTTCATAAATGGTTATCAGCTCCGAGAATCCAAACAACCAATGAGACTTACTGGAAAATTCCGAACCAATTTCGTAACCCCAACCTTGTGCTCGGTAGAATCGAAAAATATATTGTCTTTGTGTGGAGAGAAGAAGTTGCAGCACTTATTGGATTGCAAAAAGAAGATTTACCTAAACTGTTGGAGCTGGGCATAGACGTTTATGCCAACCCAATTATAAAAAAGATCCACCAAGCGTTTGAACATGCCTTACCTAATGAAGTGATACTTAACCCGCCGAAATTAGCACAATATAAACTTCGTGTTCAACAAAAAGTAGTTGAGATTTCAAGACTTCTTCAAAAAACGGATGAAAAACCTAACCCGAATAGAAAATTTCTTCAAAAAAGAAAACAATATCAATCTGAACGGACCAAACCTAAAACGGTATGTCTATAAAAAATATATTTTAATGAAATAAATTACTAATCCTACACACCGGTATTTCTATTTCAAGAGTATCGCGTATCCAAAAGTTGAAACCGTTCAAAAACCACAAAAAGTTGGAACTGTTCTAAATAAAATAAAGGTCGAAACTATTCCTAGGCCAGAATTAATTGCACCTGTTCTAAAGCCAAAATTAATTGCACCTGTTCTAAGGCCAAAATTAATTGCACCTGTTCTAAAGCCAAAATTAATTGCACCTGTTCTAAGTCCCAAACTGCTTACACCTGTCCTGAAGCAAAAACGGCCTGAAACTACTAGATCGCGAACAAGACTCGAAACAAGGAAAAAACTGCTTATACCTGTTCCGAAGCAAAAAAGATCAGCAACGACTGAATCGCGAACAAGCATCGAAACAATTAATATCCCAATAAAATTTGAACCAAGACAAAAATCAATTAAAATTGTGAATCAAAACAATGTTGAAACAACTGAGAAAACCGAGGACATAATGGATGCCGATTTAGCATACCGACTAGATAAACTGAAAACTTGGCTCGAAGATCGACGTCCAAATCGAATTTGTGCGTCTTGTCAAATAAGACCAAACGCAGGTCAAAGCCAGACACGTATCCCGAGAAGTATATCTCTTTCCAGAAGGTCTAATTCGAATACAGATAATAAGCAAACACGAAAATGCAATTCTTTCGAGAAACCTGTACCAACAACATCAATGCAATATAATACACCGAAAACGAAACCTAGTTTTCCCGAATTAGGAACAACTAAACTGTACGTCTATCAACTGAAATTGACAACTTATTATTTAATTGATTTCTTCTCTCATTTTTCCATAGATACCCAAGCATATCAATAAAAGTTGGAACGGTATTTCACTACTTCAATCAACATCCGACGCTAGACAGTCTCTTGATCATTTTTGCCACCATTCTACTGTTTTATGGTCGACTTGTAATGAATACTGTAACATAAAAAATAAAAATTGTATTGTGATTTGTGCGTAAACTGCTGGTTATTAAAACTGTTTCTTTTCTGTTTCGGTTTTTGTTTCAATTTATATTAATTCAACGAATAAATGTAAGCAGAGCCACCTTCAAACAGATTTTAAAGCTAAAAAAAAAACTGAACACAAAATGTCAGGAATTGCTATTACGGCCTGAATTTGTATTACCATTGCAGAACAGATTAGAACCTGCTTTGAAACAATTTTTGCACCCGATATTTCCAGTCTTCAATCATCTGTTTCCATTATGAGGTTTATTGATTTACGAAGAGACAACGGGAAAACTCCTTTTGATACCGTCTTAAACACTGGCTGTGGGCCTACCTTTGTTCTAAATCGAAAAAAATATTTCTATTTCATGGTAAAAGGACAGGTAAAACAAGCTCAGAAATATCAAATTTTTCCTTCCTCATTCTCAAACTAAATATTACCAATGTTAACATTCAGAGCTTAGCATTTTGGTTCCGATTCTGGTTAACGTTCTGCTTAAATCCAGGATGCTCTTATTTGGAAAACGTAAAATCAATAATAACGTGAATGGTGGTAAAAGTAAGTAAATAAATTTATTAATTTCCAGGTATTTGAAGAATTTCCGCAACTGATGTTACAATTATGTGAATACACGCACGACATAATATTACGAGGTATTCTTTGATGTATACCAGCATGTAACCAGTATCTAATCTGTCGATGCTTTTAGGAACCGGAGACGAAATTTGCCATAAATGTTTTGATCTGCTCACGAGAATGCTTCCCACAGTTTTAAGTACATGAACAAAAACGTGAAAATAGGTGAATAACACTCATCGTCTCCAATTAATTTTGTAAAATTATTATTCACAGCTCAAAATCCTATTTACAAAAAGAAATCCGTCGAATCAGTTTATAAGGTGTAGAAATTGATTAAATTAAATTAGATTAGAAATTGATATTAAATGCGATTTGTGTTGCTGTTGGTATTTAGGCTCAGATGTCAAGCTGTGTGGACATGGCGTTTGGCTGTGCTCTTTGTGAAGTGTTCTACAAATGGCTAAATTCTCAACGTGAAGACGAAGCTGGATTCCATTTTTATTGGCAAATACCCGAAAAATATTTAAGCCCTCAGTTCCTGCCGGGAATATTTGAACAGTTTATTATTAACCATTGGAAAGAAAATTTTGTGGGTTTACTTGGAGTAAGTGCAAACGAAGTTCCGTGGATAGGAGAATTACTTTCGCCACAAGGCTATGACTTGGACCAGAGATTTGATATCTCACCTACTCCTGAAAATGATATACATTTATGGCTTAGAACACCGATGGAAAGAAAAAGGGGAAATCGAAGTTATAAAGATCGTTGGCACTATTCAATAGAATTGAGGACACTTTCAAAAAACATCAGAGAGTCACTTTGGCTAAAAAGAATGGCGATTTTAAGAATTGATGAAAAACAGAAGTCTTCTATTTTGTTCCCCTCACAGTTCAAAACTACTCCTTATCACAGAAAACTCAGGGTGAAATTGACAATAAACTTAAAAATTTTACTGAAAGAAAAAAATTTATTTTTAATTTTTAATTATTTAGGATTTAGCTTGCAAAAGTCACACGGATAGAAGTATCAGGAGTAAAAGATCTTATTCCACAGAGTCTGAACGAAGTTGGCAAGTAACTCCACAAAACTGTTGCATTGAACTTCAAAGATGTTCTTACTGCAAAATACCAAATACCAAATACCAAATACCAAATACCAGAGAACCTACGGAGTACGTAAACTTAACAAATCCTAACATTCAAACTCTTTAATTCCTATTTCTCGTGGCAGAATAACAACTGACAGAACCAGCAACAATAATTTTGAAATGTAAATGGCTAATTTAACGAGAAAAACAACCTAACTCAACTACTTTATATTTCAACATATAGATTCCACAGTGACAACTATTACAACCAATTACCGTTGAGAAAATACGATGGATAGAAAAATTAACAAAAATGCCTTCACTTATACTGAGAAATAAAACTGTGTATAAAAACCGTAAAAAAAATGTTTCCTATTATGTTGTGAACTCGACACAACCAACACCGATATTAATTTTTAAATTTTAGTGTTTCAAGACTATTTCTGTTGTTTAGTTTTAAACTTTTTTGCAGGACCATCGAAACATCGCTTTCGTTTCATTGCATGAGAATATCTAGACGCGGTTTGTCCATCGCTTGTTTGCAAAACTTGTACTGGTCGCGGCTCCAGGTACCCAATTAACATAGCCTGACTCTGCACAGTGATTTGTGGGGCGCCAGATGCTGGCAGTAATTGACTATCGTGTTGAACTTGAATTGAAGTTTGGGTTGGCATTTGTATTGTGGTTCCAATTCCAGACTCAGTTGATCTGGCTGCATTTTGAATTTCTTCCATACTTCAATTTTAATTGAAAATAGCAATTAGGTTTGACCAAATCGAACTACACTGTATAGCAAAAGAAGTAAATACAGCTAATCTCTACAAAGGGAAGTGCATGACTGATTCATTCGCGACGCGTAGCCTACGTAATACCATGCCAAGGTGTCGCGAACATTCGATGTTCGCTTCGTGAATTCCGTGCAAAATTTAAAAAAAAAATAAAAAATATATAGGGCTCCAGTGGAATTAATGTGGTTTAGTAATTTTTCAATGATATAGCGAAATAAAACGCTTCAGAATAGAGTATTTTATCAAAAAGTCAAATTAAAAGAAAGATCTCATTATAAAGTCTCCAAAAATGTTGAAAATGGAAAAGTATTAGTTGTCATTAGTCAATAGTCAGTACAGTACTACAGTATTTTAGGAAAAAAATTTTAACAATTGCTTAACCTTAGAACTCTGGGTAATATTGCAGATTACGTAATTTGAAATTCTGCAGGTATACCGTATCGCAAATATCACGCTTCGGATTCTATCAGTTTACAAAATTTTAGTGAGAGTTTTAAAACAATTCATCGCTGCTATAATTAACTCGTATGCATCATGAAGTTTGTCCGTCTGCAAAGCGAATTTAAAAAATCTCCTTATGCTACAATATTGGAGCATGGCCGCGGGCCTAATTATGTTCTTAGTCGGCCACAAGATTTCCAAACGATGATAAGCGACCAGGTAGAAGCACACACACACACACAACCAATACTGTATCTGTCTGATATTACTGTATTTGTAGGATTTGACTTTTTGGTTCAGGTTTTGGTTTCTGTTTTGTTTTGATCCAGGATTTGAACAACTAAAATTGGTATTTCCATTATGATGACAATAAAAGTATGATAACTATAACTCTAATACACTTAGGTTCAGGACCACTGGCCTAGAACTACAATCCACTGCAAAATAGTTTTGCATGATAAGTTTCTACTTGGTAAGAACTTACCTAATAAAACTCAAATCTTACAGAAAAATTCATTTCCCACTTTAAATTAGGTTCAGCCTGTGAAGTATGTGATTTTTGCTTAAATGCTGTTAGATTATTAAAATCTTCACAAACAAGTAATCCTTAAAAATAATATTTTCTTTACAATTGTGCAACTTTTTAATGCATAGAGAAGACGAGGATAAAATCCGAAAAAAAAGCATTCAAACAGCTGGTAAATATTTTACAGCATACAGTGAGAGAACGTAAATGTAATAATTATAATTTTAGTTGCAAGAATGTACAGAGATGGCATTTGGTGCGGCCATGTGTAATATTTTTGTCAAGTGGCTGAGTACTAATAAGACTTGTGCAAAGCATGATAAGTATTGGACTATTCCCCAGCACTATTTGTGCTCAAATTTTATACCGGGGGAATTAGAAGTGTATCTACTTATGCAGTGGGGAGAGAATTTGGTGTCACTTCTTGGTGTTGACTACAAACGTGTCTTGTGGGTTAAAAAGACTTTACACCAATACAAAAGGCACTTAGCCGTAGCAAAAATTATTGAAAATGATACACACTTTGATTACGCAAAATGGAGTGGAAAAATCATGGCGATTATGAGCCAGAACAGAACTGGAATAAAAAGAATTGAAGATGTAGCGGAGAAGGATATTTTCAAAAATTTGGTAATAAAAAAAAATAACCTTTCAAGCCCATGAACAGCAAATAAAATATTGGTGTTTCAATTATATGGGACAGCCCAGGGCCGTTTTAAGACTTCCATAGGCCTAAGGCACTTTTTTTTCTGTTTATCTGATTTTTGATTTTTTTTTACTGTCTATGTATTACTTTTTTCAAGTGAAATAGTGTAGGCCATATGCGCTGCACCGACTCGGACTAATGGGTAAAACGGCCCTGGGACAGTGAAATGGAGCATTGCCGCCCGTGGGATTAAATATTTAATAATTTCACATTTAACTATGTTATCAATTAAAAATAATTTTTCAAGTCGAAAGAATTTAAAAGAATTGGTCTTACGGAGAACAAAGTACGTCCAGCCAAAAGTACTAGTTTCTCGAAACACGGATATAGTACTTTGAAGTTCAAAAAGTCACGCCACAGTCGAAAATGTTCCCACTGTTGTGAATGCGAAAGTTTGGAAAAGAAATTCAAAAAGTGCAAGCAGTAAGTCGCATAACACAAACTTATTGTCGTAGGAGGTAGGAGTCACTTCAATAAAATTGCAGATGCGTGGAAGAGCGGTGGCCTAAACCAAAGTATTACTGCTGTCGTTCGTGCCAAAGTATTTAGTTATTAGTATAACTTCTATAAAAACATGTAAACGACAAGTTAAACATTTTGTACATGTTTTTCTAAAAGTTAATCAGATACATGAATCAATATTTTATAAATATAGACGAAAATTTTGCTTTTAGTTGAGGATTGGTACTATTGCCATGAAAAAGAGCACAGCAGTTTCTCTAAAAATGCATTCAGCGATAGCGAAGACGATAAAAATGCACGAGTAAAAATTAAATGGTGTTAATTTATAATTTGTAATACCTCTACAAATTCATTCCTTTCTTTTGCTTGTATTTTTGTAGTCGGTTCATTCAGTAATGTCCCAATCTGTCTTATTTTATTAAAAAGTTATTTCTTTTGCTCGCTTTCAATACATCAAAAAAATTGTTGTTGCGTCAATACATTTAAAAAAAATTGTCAGCAGGTGGGGCTGACAAGAGTAACACATTTTGAATACACTTACTGTTAGACCATTACAAAATTTTCAGTTCTTATAATCTCATACAAGAAGCTCGAACACTTTAAATTTGTAAGTACCGTATTCACAATTTCTTAATGGTTAAATGTTTTTATGAAATATTAATACCTGTTCATTTAGCCCATTTTAACCATGAAATTCATTAAGCTAAGTTCAGATAAACAAAACACTCCATTCAGAACAATATTGGAATACGGTTGTGGCCCTAACTACATTCTTAATCGTAGAGAAGCTTTCCGCGTAATGATCCAAGAGCAAGTACAGAAGATAAATAAATAAATTCATTCATTCATTCATTCATTCATTCATTCATTCATTCATTTTTACATTTTAAGGGAAAAACGTTCTGGTTTCGCTTTTGGTTGAATTTTTGTTTACATCCGGAAGACCTTGAAATAACCGCAATGGTAAATCAATTAGATTTCCTTTTAAAACAGCATTACAGCTTGTGTTTGTTATCAAAACAGATCAACGACTGTATGCCAGGAGTACTAGAAATTGTTAATGAAATAATTAGTGAAAAATTTGTTGAAGGTTAATAAAAACATTGCCGGCGCTGACTTATTATGTATTACAATACAGCTTTTCTTTCAGCTTTGGATCAAGAAGCCTGTGACTACGCATTAGAGGAAATCATAGCACGCATGACCCCACGTGTCCAACAACTGAATGGTTTGTTACTGCATATACAGCAATTCCCAAAAAAGCGAAATACAGTCGAGTGCCGATTATCCGACCGACTGGTCATCCGAACAGTGCCAAGTTCCAGACTGTGTTCCAGAGTGTGAATGGTCTGAAACCTACTTGCCATCGGATTTGGGATTTGGCTGTATCTATGTAATACAATGTGTATACAGTACTCATAAACAAAAAAGTATATTTAATTTTCCTTTATGTACATAAACTTGTAATGTCCCCAAATTAGCTCGGATAATTGGCACTCTACTCATAAATTTTGAGCTAAAGAAAATTGGAATTAGGTAGGAGAGTCAGTGAACATCTAATACTCAAATCATAAATCACAATTTTAATTGTATTGAGTATTTCATTTTATCCATTCCTCCTGCAAAAACGTCAGACAGAATTTTATGTTACCTAATAAATAAGTTCTTGTAATCTTTTTGTTGTTTTAATAGATTTGCAAGTGGCCAAAAACGTAAAATCGCCTGTTTGCA
Source organism: Strigamia transsilvanica (assembly GCA_034701245.1). Lineage (NCBI taxonomy): Eukaryota > Metazoa > Arthropoda > Chilopoda > Geophilomorpha > Linotaeniidae > Strigamia > Strigamia transsilvanica. The sequence continues at coordinate 3,495 of JAQIXU010000446.1, read as the reverse complement.
AATGTTCTACAAGAAAAATCATAGATCTTATGGAAAAATGTGGTTTCTTAGCATTTGGTTGTGCTCTTTGTAAGGTCTTTTACAAATGGTCACTTGAAGATGATGATGACGTCAGAACTGATGACACTTACTGGACGATACCTGAGCAATATCTACAACACGAATTCAAGCCAAGGCCATTGGAACTGTATATGGCTGACACGTGGAAATACAAATTACCGTCTTTGCTAGGAGTGAGTTTTAAACATCTACCGTGGTTGAAAAAACTTCTAATCGAGAAGAAAAGAGAAAATTCTACATTTACAAGTCATGACGATAAAAAGTGTTTAGACAGAAGTCTCTACCAACGAACTGTTGCAGAATGGAAGCGAGATATGTCATTGCTTAAGAATAATATTATTAGTACAGACGAACAATACAAATGTCAAAAACAAGGACCAATAAAAACAAATAATAAAGTAAGAAAATAATCACTGATGTGGTATCATCTTGATATTACTATTAAATTATCAGAGAAGAAGATTCAAGTTAAATAGAAATATATCCAACGCATTTATTCTCGAACTACCGATTGAAAACGGATGTAGTGCAGTTGGAAAAAAGCGGAATGGACTGGATATAGAGTCACTGCAAAATAGTGTGAACACTGTTGAACCAACAATCACGTACGACATTTTGTTGAAAAAAGCGCCAGCAGAAAATAATCGTGAAAACAAAACAGTAAAATGGAAAAAGGCAAAATGTCGTGTCAGTTCAAATTCAACTAAAACACTACGGAGATGTGCGAATTGTCTAAAACAGGAAACATATCGCAGGCAATTCAAGAAATGTGCACTGTAATAATCGTCAATTTCAAGCAATTAATGCATGTCTAATAGTTCATTCCCATTGCAGATGTGTTATGGAAAAAGTAAAGCCTCCCAGTTATTACTGCAGTATTTGCTGTCAAAGTAAGAAAGAAAACTACCTATTGAATCAAACTAAACTACTGCATTCTGATATTACAGCTGAAGATTGGTTTAAAAGACACAGCATTGAGCATAAAAAAGTTGTCATTAAATAAAGCCACTCATTGGCATATTAAATACAAACGTTTAGTTTATGTATTTACACACGAGTATAGTACATACTGCTAGTTCGTATTCCTTACAGCTACGTCAGAGTTACATTAATATTAACAGAAAACTGGAAACCTTTTGTTTGCTCAGGTCAATAAATCTCAACTTTGAAGCTGTAATCAGCAAATCAAGAAGGCCATATGTTATGGTTATGAGCAATAAATTAACTTTATTAGCGTTCCGTTAATTAATATTTCAATATGTTTTACAGTATGACAACTTTTAAGTTAGTAAACACTTTTTCATTGACATTATCCAGAATTTTTTTATAAAAATCCGTGCACTAGCAAGTGCATCAACAAAATATTCCATTATTAATGATCCTTTGACGTAAAATAAGACCAGAAAGTTATAAATAATGGTTTTCTTTTTTTTTTAAATAATAATTTACCATGTAAACAAGTACGTGAATTTTAATTACATTAAATCTTGTTTGCCAATCAAGATGAAGCAAACAAATTACTCAAACTTAAGTGAGACCAGACGGTTTAGATAAATTATTCTGATTTATTTCCTCTTAATTGCTTTTTAAGTACTGTAATGTTTTACAGAATAACAACTTACAAGGAGTCATCGCCTTTCCGCTCGTTAGGAGAAAGAATAATAATTGCATATCACGAACTAAGCAACAATCCCAATAACATTGATTTTAAAGTCTGTGAGGGTGGATGAACGCCATCTGGATTAGGATCGCCCTGAAAACAACAGACGCACAACACGTGGTATAGAAAATGACACAAGAAACTGGATTATGATTTATGGCGATTGTCCAGGGGTCAATGTCTAATGGCTTTTTTATTGCTTGCATCGCCCAAAGACAAAACATCTGAGACCAAAGCCCGACCATGCAGTCGGGAAACTGAGTGGGCAGTGTGGTCGGTTATCTTGTTTCTACTGAGTCGAGGACCCAGCCCATCTGTCACTCACGGTACTAGGAATGGCTTAACAGCCCATTCCCTAAGGGTGCTATGGTGAGCAAAAGTGGAAAAGAACCAAGACGCGTGCCTTATAGTTGCCCTGCCTAGAGCGGTCGCGTGACCAAGTTTGAGCCGTTTTCTACTTCAATCTTGCACCATTCTGCTTCTAGCTTCCCATTGGTTCCTGAAAGTGATTTCCGGGACCAGCAACTACGCCATGGTAGTTGGCTTCGCACTTAGTGGGCCGTTGGGTGACCAATAAAGTCATAAATCTAACAAATCTTTGCCATAATTGCCATAAAAAACTAAGGACCATTGGATATCCAACATCCTTTCCAAAAGTAAGAATGAACATATTTGATACTCAATTGTTGGTACTTAAGCACAGTTCAAACCGAGCGTATGTGATCTACGTATGTTTGTGGGTTGCAATCTATGCCGTATGTTGTAACATAAGCACAGAGCATCATCACACTTTAGTTTGCATCATCACATTTCTTGCTACAATTTTATAATTTGATCTTACTTCGATTTGGAGCCAGAACATTAAATTTTACGATTCATCGGTACTAATTCAATTTAAATCTGTGAAAAATGATGACAGCGTACATATTTTGCCTTTGTCATTCCATTATTAGCATAACATGCATGTATTCTTTATCCTGTTCCGAAATAACTAATTAGAATAACTAATTAAATAAATAACTAATAACCTCAAATTTCACCCAATATAAAGTTTATCATCAGATAAACAAAGTCAGAAATTTTTAGCAAATTAAAAATAAATAGGAAAAAATTTTCCTATTCAAGAAAGTAGTTGTCCCTAAACAGTTTTGCCCAAACTAAAAACTAAAAAAAGAATAAAATTAATAATAGGAAAAAGGAAAGGAAATCGACTTGTCATTAATCTTACAATTTCCTCAACAACAAGAAAGTTCTCAGAAATATTTTTTGTCGTTACTAGTGCGCAATAATTGTAATACACTTTTTTGTATCACCAGATTTCCTTCTTCATTGTGGAAGATGTATTTATCGCACTCTCAGATAACAACAAAAAGTGTCACCGTATCACCTTGAGTTTTAAGACTCCTTTAAGGTAATTTGACTTAAATTGGCAAAATGAAGATCGCACATATAATTTATTTTTGTCAATTCATAATTAACACTAACTGCATGTTACTCTGTTCCACAATTTTCTGTGCAACCGAACAACCTGCTTGCACTTCACTAGACGAAATATGTTCATGCAGACACGAACAACTATACTGTCCTAGCCTCAATCCAAACGTATTCCATTTTTACTACGACCAATTCGATGATACCGTAGGTTTGTCTGGACAATACGGTTTAAAGACAACAGTGAACGATATTTTAAAGTTATGGCTGTTGTGAGGCTTGTAGGTTTGCTTTGTCTGGAGTAATTGTTGGAATGACTGTTAGACACGTTCACGGCAGTGGAA
>JAQIXU010000445.1:0-33958 GCA_034701245.1 Strigamia transsilvanica | reverse complement strand
TTATCAATGTTTAAACACTTAAATATTATTAATAGGTTGCTAGGCAACTATAACAGTCTATTAGATGGAAATTTAGCCGAGTACTTCAGCAATCCTCGAATTAGGAGACATTTGCTAAGAGCTGGTTTGGTAAAAATAAAAATTAAAAGCAAAGAAAAGTTATAATAATTAATTATTTTTTTCAATTTTGTATATAGATCAGACACAATGGTGAAATTGTGTCTCCTCACGATTACAAAACAAGAGTTTTGGAAGAACAGCGTTGGTTGGCCAGTCAAGCATTCTTGGCTCAAGCAATTGTACAAAGGGCATTAGATTTAGAATTTTCAAGACGTGCGCATTTGCAGACACAACTTGAAGAAATAATTAGGTTGGAGCTCGTAGAGAGAGTTAGAGTAAGATCAGTGTAATTGACCCATTTTAATAGTTGTTAAATTGACGTAAACAATAATCTTTCCAGAGTGCACGGCAGAAAAGCCAACCATCTGCAAGAAGTGACACAGCGAGCGCGCACTGCGAAAGTCGAAGAGAGAATTTTGCTCACAAGAAAATTCGGAGTTTGCCAAATGAACCCATCGCCCAATTTACAGCACGTGCAGTATAATGCTTACCGTAAAAACGATAACTCTGATATACTTTGAAACAAATTCCAGTCAAAGTATAGCGGATTATTTCGAGATTATTGATGTTGATGCACTTTTTTGGAACCTAGTGCACAGAAAAGAATAAATTGTTTGCTTTTTCCACCTTTAACTAGTAGAATGATCTATTTTGTTCAGGATGCTTGCGATTCCGATTCTGGTTCTTCAGATACAAAAAGTCACAGTTCAGCTGATTTTGCACGCCAGGTGAATTTGTGCGTCTGTGTTTACATATAAAAGGCTGTGTAATGGTTTTATGCTAATCAATCTATTGAACAAAGAACAAAACTCGAGCTACATGCAGCGCAAACTCGAGGTTGCAAGAAAAGTCAACGTCTCCTTACTCAATCCCATTGATCAGGACTCAATCGGCAACTTATTATATGAAAAATAGGCCTAATCACATTAGAAAAGGGGTATACATTTACATTGTGATGTTCGCTTGCTAGTATTACTTATCAATTAAAAACTATAGGCCTTAAATTAAATACATTCAAAACGAATCCGTTTTTAAATTTATTTTTTGTTCTTACTTCCTTTAGGTACTTCATTTTCCTCCTAGCAGAGCCCAAAATCCTGGACCAAAAAATGTTCAATATTCTTATTGCGAAATTTCGCTGAGGTTTTTGGGGACTAGGTCATCTTTCAGTACATCTGTCAATGGCGGAAGACAAGACGTCATAATTAAACAACAACTTGCTGGTGGGAACCCTGCAGTAGTGTTCTATGAGCCATTAGTACCTGGATGTAACGAAAACAAACATTAATTTAAGCCACAAAAAAATTAAAGTATTTGTATTTTACTTTGTAGCTGTTTTTAGTTTCGTTTCCAAAAGATATGTCGACTTTCCCTTCAGTGTGACAATTTATGTCGACAATATTTTAGCGTTGAAATTGAGCGCATGTTGCGAATATAAATATACAGTTGGGTATCGACTTGGTGGATCCCAAGGTTATTTCTTGCTCCTTGGAGTACATGGATCGAGACCTTGCGCGAAGTATTAACTTGAAAATTCTTTCGTAGATTTAAGTTTTTAGATATTCAAAGATTGTTTTTCCTATAGATGCAACCCAAGAAAGAAAAAGAAAACTTCCGCCCTTCCACCAGTGAAAAAGAGACTCCCCGAAAATGAAACTGATTGCACATCATCAATTAGAAATAACACGTCTACTTGGTCCCAAAGACCTTACAGTTCGAAGAAAGTTGCTCTGATTTCACCTTCTGGTAAACCAAACGATAAAACATTGAAAAGCAAAGACAGCGGCAACAGTTCGTGGATCCTAAATGTCGGTATTTCACCCTGGGTCGAAACCAATGTGGATAATTTAAAATGTGGCGATGTTGATGCCAAAGAACTGACATGCACCACAAGTTGTCTAGAGAAAGAAAATTTATCAGAAGATGAGATTGCTGAAGAAATACCACTGGCAACGGCTCTTATTAAAGAAGAGGTGAGATTTATCTACGAAATCATTTAAACTGAATTAAATTTTGTTTGTTGTTAATTTTGTAGGATTCAACGGTTGCTGCTGAAGTAGAGGAGGAATTCAGTGGTGAAAAGAGGGATAGCGAAGAATCGGGCGCGAGTGACAGTGACAGTGATTCAACTGCAGGGTCAAGTTCAGGCAGCTCGTACACTACATCTCGATCGTCATCCACCAGTCCTGAAACTGCAGTTGAAGGGCCAAAAATACAAGTGATTAATGCTGATGGTACAAATACCGATGGCAGTTCCGGTAGTGGCAGCGAAAGTAGTTCGAGCAGTTCAGGATCTGAAGAGGAAAGTGATGAGGATGAAAACAAAACATTGTTGAAACCTAAAGACGCACAAATAATCGGTCAGAAAGCGTTGAAACAAACGGAAGAAGTTAAAAGTGATGTAGAAATAGCTGTAGGTAAACGGGAAGTTGCGCTTCAAAAAATGGTTGCAATCGATAGTTCCGACGATGAGGACGCGGCACCTGAAATTCAGCAAACTCTCGTGCACGCGGATGTCCACAACAGCCCTGAAAATAATAAAAATACGAGTGAAAATAACGAGAAAAGTTATGAAAACAAATTCGACAGACAGAGATCTATATCGATCAGTAATGGTGCGAGTTCGGGAAGAAGAAATTCGATTTGTCAGATTGTCAGAAACTTGAGCACTGCCAGCGAAGATGGCGACAAAGATTTTCCGGATATGGACTCGCAATCGAGCAGCGTACAAGACAATGGAATTGTAATTGAAATTATTGGACAAGATATATCTGGACAGGTGAAACGACGCAATAATTGATAGCAATTAAATCAGATAAACTTTAGATTTTTTTAAATTTCAGATTAGCGAGTTATGCGAGGAATTGGAATATCGTTCCGATCTAATAACATTAACGATTAGTAAAGGAGGGATTGACGATCTGAACATCGTTCCTGTGATCGATGCATTGATCTATTCGAATTGCCCGCTTAAAGTAAATTGTTTTAACATTATTACGTTATTTAATTAATTATAAATGAGTAATTTGAATAATTTAAATTCTTTAGTCACTGAATTTAAATTTTAATCGTTTGGGACCACAAGCTGGACAACAAATCGCTCACTTAGTTCGTGAAAAACCAACATTAAACCATTTGTTGTAAATTTGACAATTTTCTCTCACGTTTTCCAAATTTTCATTTTATTTTTGTTGTTGTAGTCTCCGAGCAAACCCGCTTCACGACAGTGGACTTTGTCCCATTGTAAATGCACTGCTGGCACATAATTCAAATAATCTGCAAAGTAAGAAGAAAAAAAAAATCAAATAAATTACTCAATTTTTAACCTCAAACTTATTCCGCCATTACCTTATTAACCAGCCAATGACGCTTCGTTCGGTCTCCACACACTCGATGTCGGCAACTGCAACTTCCGCAACGAAGGCGCCACTAATCTCGCGAGCTTAATCGAACAGAGCAGAAATCTCACCAAATTAATCCTAACAGGTGAAGCAAAAATTAAATTACGAAAAACTATTCACTAGTGAATTTACAAGTATTTTTGGCGCAGGTAATAACCAGCTCAACGACGACGATTGGAGTTCGATTTTCTGGGCAGTTGGACAAAATTCTCAAGTGACCACCTTATTTGTCGACTACTGTTACATCGGGGACGACGGAATCGATTGCCTTACCAGCACCATACAAAACCACCCTTCCCTTCAAGCGCTTGATTTGGAATGGAACCAAATCGGAGACGAAGGATCCAAACTGCTTTTAAATTGGATCAAACAGAACCCAAAACTCACTCAGGTGCGACTGGAGTGTGGAAACAACATCAAAGAAACTATAGTGCAAGATATAAACAAAGCTCTTGAAAGTAATGCAAAATAAAATAGACAGGTCCTTGAAATTCTGTTAATTAACAGATTTTTCTTTATTTTCTCCATTAAATACAAGTATTTCAATTGCGTATATCCAATTGTCAAAAAACATTTCTTAAAATATGACCTAAATGTAAAAAAAAAATGCCAAAACCTGCTCAATGCACACGTTTTCTAAATACTGATACATTTAAGTTTTGCTTGTTATTTCACCTGGTGACTAGATATTTAGCATTTTTTCAATTAAATAAACATTTACCCTCGTGTTAATTGATTTGCGATTAACATTCTTATAAATTATTACAAATTATTATTGTTATATAAAAAAAAAATGTCCAGAAAGCAAATGTATTTTACGCAAGGCACATTTTACATTTGTTTTTATCTTTTAATTGATAATGGTTACACATTATGCAAAATGAAGAAAAAAAAAGTAGTAAGAATTTCACCATTAATTACACTACAAAGTTTATCAAATGCATTCAACAATTAAATGATTTAAAAAATTCGTGTAAATTATTATTAAACTCAAATTATTTAAGTAGAAATTTAACCTTTTTGTTCCACTACCTCCGTCACCAACCCACTGCCGCTCCACTTCGATTTGTATTGCTCGGGAACGGGAAATTCCAGCTGAAACAATAAAAAAATCCGATTTGAGTCGATTTAATCAATCACTGTAAATCCTCTCATTGCACTCTATTGGTAAAATCAAGTGCCACCCCTCCCACCCGTGCACAATGAGAGGGTTTACGGTATTTATCAATCTGCTTACGTAATCTCCGTCTTTGGGTATCAAAACATTCATTTCGGACGACTTAGACGAAACGATTTCTGCATCCAAGGACTGCGGACTCAAATAAAGCAGCGCTCCATCCGTCTTGTCAATTAAAATAGTCGGCACTGTGCCCATTACCTGAAATAGATTTCATACATAAACAATTTTCAAAACAACTATCCAACACCAAATTATTTCACTACAAATTCGGTTCTACCTGCGCTTGGACGCTTTGGCAATTAATCAATTCCAATGCGGCCACGAGTGAATCAAAGACGAGAGCAGTTTTCTTGCACTGATCTATATTACAATTCATTAATTAAAATCCAATTAAACATATTTTAAAAAATCAACTCAAATTACCCAAAACGACCGAATTAATCTTCCCCTGTACTTGAATCGTGCAGTTGACACAATTGAACACATAAACACACTGATTCATTTGAGTTTGGTCAACCATTATGTTGTGATTTCCTTGATGATGTTCCTACAAACGAACGAATAAAAAAGTCCGCAAAAGAGCTCCAATTTATTAAATTTCAGTTTTTTATTTTACCACAATCCACTTTTTGCCTTGAAGTTCCAATTTGGGTGTTTTCGGCGCACTGACGGACTTCACCCCGGGAGCACCAGAACTTGACGGTGCCTTGTAAGGAGTTGGACCTTGTGTGCGCAGAGCCGGGTTTTTATGAGTTTGTTGATCAGCGGACACGGGTTTCAAACCTCGAAAACGCGACAAATTAATAAATAAGACTTCCATACTGAACCGGAAATAAGTTAATTACTTTTCGTAATATCATCCCCACGGTTTAATTCCTTGAAAAGTGCAGCTCGTTCGTCGCCCCTTGCGTTAATATCAAGTCCACTGAAGTCAACTACAGGCGGTGGAGGTGGACCGGGCGGCGGTGGGGGGCCACCAACTGCAGGCGATGCACTTGCGCTGGATGCAGGAACACCCTAAAAGTTTAAACTAATTAACAAAACTTTAAAATTAAAAATTAAACACGGGTACCCTCGCATTCCACACGAGACCAGTGGTGTGATGTTGTTTCACGTACGCTTGCAATTCTGTTAATGTTTGGATCCAAGATTTGACCCAATCTACGTGGGTCTGATCTCTGATTGAAGTTTTGGATAAATTTTAAAAATTATTTTCGAAAAAATTAATTTTTTTGTGTTACTTTTCTTTGTAATCTACGAGAACCCTGTTTGTGTAAAATTGGCTAGCGTCGACCATTTCCTTGATAAATGGAGCAGGTGTTGGACTCTTAAATAAAAATATATTTATATTTCTTTGGAACTGTTTTTAAGGTAGTTTTATGACTCGATTTACCACTGCGACCCAACCAAGGGCAGGAATTGATTCACTTATAGCAGAAAGATGATTAAAAAATACATTGGCACGGTTTTTCTCACGAAATTCTTGAATTTGTTGGATTAAATCGGATGTTGGTTTCAATAATTGCATCAAAACATTCTGGAACGAAATAGTAAGTTAAAATCTTTTATTTATCTATCAATTTTTAAATATATGTTTTTACTTGAGCTGGAGTTTGCGACTTAGCAGCTATCACGAGAAATCGTCGCTGAGCGGTAAATGCGTTATTTACCATTTCTGCCTAAATTCATAATTTATTAGACTAATTTTTTTTTCTTTTTCATATAAAAATTACCATAATATTCACATCCTTTCCGATTTTTTTACTCAATCTAATAAAAGTTGCAAATGGACCTTCGACGATACCATCATAAGCCTGGACAAAAGGCGCCATTACTTCACCTGTACAAATAAAAAAAAATAAAAAATAAATAAAAAATAAACTTTTACAAATATAACTTTTCATTCCAGGAACCACCACAACAGGAAGCTTTTATGCTAACTTGATAAAAAACAAAGTTTATAGCACTTGAGAAATGCAATTTAAATTCTCCAAACCAAAAAAGAAAAATTATTTATTTTTTTTACATTTTTATGACAAAATTTCTCCAAAAAAAAAAAACCACCCAACAACTAAATAAATTACTTTTCCAGCCACCAAAACATAAGCTACATGGATCAACAGCCAGTGCACTTTGAACCATTTTTATCAGCTCACTGTGTATACAGTGACTAAATCATCACTATCACAGTTGCAACAGGGAGGAGCCGAGAACAAAAAGCAAAAAAGAAAAACTGCTTCCGTTTACTCAATCCTGGTTCGAAGGTACATAAAACAGTCGATGTAAAAATAACAGCCAAACTTCAACCACATTTTCCTTTTTAGAGGCCATAAAAATACGAGCTAGATCAAATGGATTTGAAAAGCATCGAAGAAAACCATCGCAATCAACTCATCAACTCGCTGGCGAACCTGAGACGAAATGAAAACTTGTGCGACGTCAAGCTGTCTTGCGGCTCAACGTTATTCCCGGTCCATTCGTGCATTTTAGCAGCGGCGAGCCCGTACTTTAAATCATTATTTGAAACCCTGCACGAGGATTATATGGAAACTATAATAGTGCCAACGGATAGCCGCACAATGAGCGTCTTCTTGGATTACATGTACACTGGAAAATTTGCTCACGAAGCCAGCAATTTGGAATCCTGTTTGGTCGCGGCCCATTTGTTCCAACTAACTGAACTCTACAAGTATTGTTTCACTCGAGTGGAAGAAATGATTAATTGTGAAAATTTTCCAAAAATGTGGAAAGCTGCCGAAAAGTGCAACAATAAACAACTGCAGAATCTTGTCACCAAATTCGCCGTTCAAAACATACAGTCGCTTATTGAGACCAAGAACATAGGCAAATGTTCTATAAACCAAATTAAAAGCATCGCGACGAGTCAAATGCTTTCGCCCGAAGTTACGATGCAGAGTGTAATGGTGTGGTTACAAGAGGATCCGATTAACCGTAAGCCTCACTTGCAGTCACTGTGGACGGAAATCGCCTTGCCACCACCAACAGTCGCGACCATTTTCGACAAGGAATTATTCCTAAAGTCACCGGATTTTGTGGCCACGATGAATAAAATCATGTCGACGGAAAGCGAGAAATCGGCGCAAGAAGCGCCAAAGACTCCGCCGTTGCCGCCAAGGCGCAAATCGAGCAGAATATCATCCGGGCCTCCCGCAACTCCTCTCTTCCCCAAACCGAGCACGAGCAACGCATTCTTCGATTCTGCCGACTCCGAGGACCCGGCACCGGAACCGCCACCCAGATCGGCGAGTGTGGAAAACCAGCTGTTGATCTTCGCGGTTACCAGGCACAAAAGCATCGCTCTTCAAAAATACAACTTGCAGACCAAAACATGGTCGCAGAGTGAGGATTTCCCACTTCCGAAACAATACGCTATTCCACCGGTCATCACGGCTCTGGACGACCAAATCTATATACTCGGCGGCGGCCTTAGCTCGATCGATTTCGACTCTTCGGTCTACGTTACCTCCGTATTTGAATATGCGCGGAGGCAAGTGTGTAACATGCTTCTTCCACGTGTACATTTCGGAGTGACGGCTCTGAACGGACTTCTCTATGTTATCGGCGGCCGTAACAGGACCGGTTGGCTGAGGGACGTGGAGCGGTTTAATCCCGAACAGAATGTGTGGCATCAAACGGCGCCACTGAGCGAACCAAAAAGCGCTCTGGCTGTAACCGCGGCTCAAGGTCGCATTTATGTCATCGGAGGTTTAAAGGGAACTAAGCTCTTCTCGACTACGACCGAATCGTACGACCCGATTGTTGACCAGTGGACTCAAGTGGAACCGTTGTCGTTGGGGAGATACAGGGCTGGAATTGCTGCTCTGAATAACAATATTTATGTGTTGGGAGGCGCGATGGAGTTGCCGCAGATATTTCAGAATTTCTTGATATACGACATTGAGGAAAACGTGTGGAAAAATCTGGAGAGCCCTGACACTTTCAGAGATGACCAGCCATGCATGATGACATGGAACAACACACTGTGGATAATAAGCAGAAAAAATTATTCTTTGTGTACTTACAATCCCACGACCTATTCGTGGGATCATTTGGATACTAGTCCCGCTACAAAACACTGGCAGTACATTAAAACTATACTTTTTGTTCCACTGTAAAATTAAATAGTTTCAATAAACACTTCAGATGTTTGGTTTGCAATTTTTGCTAGTAGTGGCTATTAGTGTTAGTGATGGCAGGACGGAAGTACAGTACAGATATTTCTATGCTTGTACGCACAAAATGTGAACATAAATGGTACAATCGTAGTCAAAAATATTTTTATGACCGCAGTTGTACGTTTCCTACATTTTATGCATGCCACAAGCCAGAAAATGGAAATTTATGCATTTATTTTGTGCATTTACACATTTGTTGGCAAATTTAGCTATTTATGCAAAATAATATATTTGTATGCATTTATGCATTTATCCTAGCTCTAGTAATTATATAATTTAATCGTAAATAATGAGGGATATCTGTCGTGACCCCTAAGGTAGAATGCTTGTTATTTATTGTTCTAGCATGCAACAATTTGCATTTAATTTAGTTTACCTGCTTCTGAATCGCTAGCAGCTCTTCCGGCTATGTTTTCCAGTCGTGTGGTCACTGTTTCAAGTCTGCTTGCTATCTGTGATAATTCTGAAGCAGACATGGATGGTGTTATTGGATTTTACCTTGACATTGAATAAAAATGGCGATTAATTAATTAATTAAATTATTTAGTATTTGATTTTATTTAGTTTTGTTTTAAATTCTTCACATTTTGAATCCAAAGCAAACAGGAGCTTCTTTTCCTGTTTTTGTTTTCAGTTCCGATCAATCAAATTTCAAAGTTGGGTATTTTTCTTTGTCAATTTATTTTCTGGATTTCGATTTGTGTCTATTTGCTAATTCGTTTGTGCTTTTCTCGTTAAACTGGGCAAGTTAACACGATCGTAGATCGAAATTTGGTGTTGTAATATTTCGAATGAGGCGTCGCTCATGAGTCATCTTTGTGCTCGAACAGATCATGACGATCGCCAGATAAGGATGTTCAGCGCAATTTGGACCAAAATTGTTATTTATACAACATTTTAATAATTTGTTAATTTTAAAGGGGGAAAAAAAACTACATTTGGATGCAATGTGTCGACTGGTTTTGCTTTGTGCTCCTTTCAAAACACATTTACTGTATAAAATTACCTGTATAAAGTTACTTCCAGACCCCGGCGGCGTCGGTGTTACCGGAAAAATGAGGAACCGGAACGGAAACGGATAAACGTCATTTGTCAAATCACGTCAAGCAGCAGGTTTTATTTCAGCCTCCTTTTTAAAAAAAATCGAAATAAATACCTATAAATTCTGAATATTTTTTTCCGTTTTAATTGCAAAATTCTTTACAAATAAATCAAAATGCAAAAACAAAATATTATAATTTAACACCAGATGGTGCACGACTACTCAAGCACGCGGTTCCCACGACCAACGACGGCCTGTATCGTTAAATGATGAAATATAAACATTGATAAAAATGCTTACCGGTAATTTCAGGGCGAAAAACATGCTACATTTCCGAAGACAATATTCGCGGCTAAATACATGCGCCCGTGCATCCGCATCCATGCAGAAGCAGAAAACTTACGACGATCTCTTTCGGTCGAAGGAAACTTTTAATAACAGAAAAAGAAAAATATATTTCTCCACCGGACTGTCCGTGAAAAACATCCCAACGGCTTACTACCTAAACGATGCAATATTGTCGTGCGAAACAGTGAACGATCTGTTGGAAATCGTGGACAACCATTTGTGTAGTTTCCAAACTGACAACCTAGTGAAATGCGTGCAAACATTTGAACAAATAATGTACAAATCCGTGTGCGACACCTATCCATGGGCAAGTCCCGACTCAAAAACCGCACTTTGCGTACAAACATCCCTATCCAACGCCTGCCAACGTCTATTTTCGCAACTGGTCGAAACCAACGTGATGCGACGTTTATTCGAGCAAATAATAAAAAATAAACAGAAATTATCGAACGAAGAACTTGTCATTGTGGCGTTGGCTTTAGTTCGACTGCACGTGCCGAGTTCGAGCGACGTTTTAGCCGCCGTCAGCTGCGAGTGCATCGCTCGCCATTCCACATTCGACTTGGACGATTTGTACCACTTCTCCAAGTTCGCCAACCACCTGGGTCGATCAGGTTTCTTCATGATGGGATTGACGACGAAGAAATTCGCCGAGGACGTGCACAATTTACCCGCCAACCCGGAAAACTACAACAAAATCGGCAGGATTTTAGGCACCGTGAATTATTTCTGCTCGGCCGACATGATTCGCGAAATCATCTCGATTTATTCCAACGGCGGGAAATTGCGCTTCACCGAGGCCGAACTGGAGCGCGTGGACGTGAAAAGCACGGTCAAGATATTGGAATCTCTTTCAAGATTCGGACGGATCGCGTCGCTCAAATCGAACGGGAAATTCACGGCGCCATTGGTTTGGCACTTGGAGAAATCCGTAGAAAAGTTATCGCTCTTCGACCTTTCGCGCGTTAAACTACACGTGGCTTCGGCCAGACAGAGGATTAACGGATTGACCAAATTGATCGAAACGAGAGCCGAAAGCTTGCTGCAATCTCAAGTTATCAAACCGGTCGATGTGGTTTCGCTGTTGATCATTTTCGCCGACGGTGGCCGAGAAATGACGCAAAAATTGGAAGGTTTAGTGTGCGAAAATGTGCATGAATTCGATCCGTTGACTCTGAGTTCGTTGTCGCGCCAGAGACTTCTAATGCAGGCCGAAAACCCGCGTGTTATTACGGCGTACAGCAACCAAGTTGTGCGCTGTCTTCCGGATTTAGAGAACTCGCTGACGTGTTTCAAACTCGTCGTGAATGCGTTTTGCAAGCTTAAAACCTATCCCGCCGAATTGGATCAAATTCTTTCTGTTTATTGTCTGCGTAAACTCGAGGAATTCATTCCGGTTTATTGCAGACAAGTTTTCACTATTTACTTACTGCGACAAAGCTTGAATTCCGGTCACATTTCGCCCATTTTGTTAGACACGTTGACGAATCAGCTGCCGGCCTTCTCGACCGACGGCTTACTAGACGTGAGAAATGGAATTGAAAAATCAAAACTAGTCATTAGGTTCCCGTACAGGGTTATTAAGAGCGTCCGACGATCTATTCTCGACAAATTGAGCACTGCGTCGAACGTGGACGATTTGGGTCTGATTTTGAGCAAATTTACTCTGCCCACGTTGTCGAATTACTGTCCCGAAATCAGCGCTTGTGTTGCCGACAAATACGCGCAATTTATACCGCAGATAAATCCGTCCAATCTGCAATTAACTAGCAATAATATTCGAGAATTTAAAATTTACGTACCGGAAGTGTTGCAGAAATTCGTGGATTTGTGCATCGCGGAGAAAGATCTGCTTCGCGTCAAATCGTTTCTTGATGTTCTGAGGACTTTAGCGTGTTTCCATTATGTGCCCAACGAAATGGACACGCTAGAGAATATTTTCGTCAGTTATTTGTCGCACCCGGATGTTTACCACGTGAACATCAACGAATATGTGTCGGGACTATTGAGCATGTCGATGTTAGGCTGTTACCCAGAACCTTTGCTGGTCAAAGTGTTCTCGTTAGATTTTCTACGCAAAGTGGACGAATTCTGCGCACGTGAGAAATTATTGCGACCACATTTTGGTTGTTTATTCATTTTTTTTCTTTTTTTTAATTATTAGATACGAATAATCCGAGCAAACATCCTCTAAAAGCGTTAGCTAGTTTAAACAGGAATGTAACGTTGCGTTTGCCGCATTTAAATGTTCCCTGGTTTAATAAAGACTTCTGGAGATATTCGTACCTAAGTATTGAGTTAAATATTAGTGTTTAAAGGGTTAGTTTTATGCGTTGAATCGATTGATCTAGCTAAACAAGGCAGCCAAGCGGTTGAGAGATGGAAAAGTGACGTGCATGAGCAATTAATGGACATTTTTGGACACGATAGTTCGATCCGAGTCAATGTGTATTCCGACTATTATCACTTCATCGGTTAGTGGGGGATGTTGAATTGATTTAATTAATAAATTAATTTAATTTTTTAATTTGTAGATTTTGAAATTTATCTGGACGATAAAAACAACGCGACGTCGCAACATTTGAATGACTGGGCAACTAAGTATTTGACTCAAATTCTCAACACGAAACCATGTGACTTACATTTTTATAATTTTTCTTTCAGGGTCGCGATTATCATCTTAACTCCTGCAAGTTTTTGCTCAAACACACGTCACCTATTCAACAGCATAGTTACTAAAATTGACGAATTAGAAATACTGGAATATAAAGTTGTACTTGTACGAATTCAGTTAATGTCAGTGGCGTAGCAAGTCAATGGGCTTTTTAGCAGAGCCGTAGATAGGATTTTCGGTACTTGGCAAGATAGTCGCTATTTTCATTCT
Source organism: Strigamia transsilvanica (assembly GCA_034701245.1). NCBI lineage: Eukaryota > Metazoa > Arthropoda > Chilopoda > Geophilomorpha > Linotaeniidae > Strigamia > Strigamia transsilvanica. Next base: position 20,787 of record JAQIXU010000445.1, on the reverse strand, counting down.
CTATGGGGTCCATAAGCTCGTGGGCCTGAGTTAACTGCACGCACTGCAACCCCGATTGCTACGCCACTGGTTAAAGTTACCTAAAAAAACAAAAAAATATAATAAAATGTTTTTTTCTTCTTCTAGATACCATATTACGATTTAGACTCGATGCATTTAAGCGATAAATCGAGTTTGATGTCTTATTTGAAGCAGAAAATATTAGGGGGATAAACGTTTTTCTAGTTGTTGAGAATATTTTAATGACACAAATGATTGTATAAAGATAAATGAATTATGTGCGCAATCCAACTTCATTTGTTTGAGTTTCTCTTTGTTTATACAATTCCTCAACCCATTCTTTAACCATCGGAGTTTGAAATTTACCTACAACAAAATTATTCATAAATTCATCCGCACCACAACTAAAAAAAATAAATCGAAATACCGAAAGTAGAATCGAAAAATTCCTGTAAATTCGTACTTCCCGACCTCTCGTATTCGAATGCTTGTAACACCATATCAAAACGATCTAAATCCTTCACGACAACCGCTTCTGGACTACTTCTAAATTCATACTCCTGCAATCAACATCAACATCAAAATAAAAAATAAATAAACACAAAATTTGTATTTCAAACCTCCCACAAATTATAGAATTCTTGACCTATTGCATCACCAACTAAATCCTTAATTTCGATCATCGCTGCCTTTTCCTTTTCGTGTTTTTCCTCTTGTGATATTCCACTCGACGGTGTAATGTCGCCGACGATGCTTTCCGCCATGTCGTGAACCAAAGCGAGTCTCACGCACCTGAAATCACGAGTGACAACTATTATTTTCGCGAAAGATATATTTTCTTGTAGATCTTGGTGTGCTGATTGAGAATAGAAAGAAAAAACTGATTGGGCTGCCAATATTCACCGAAATATCTGCGGTCAAACATCGCGAAACAGTCATTACCTCGATACATCGAATTGAGCTTTATCCAACACCAGGGCCATAATTCCCATTCGATACATGTGTCCAGAAATGGTCTCTGGATCAGGAACATCCCTCATGACCCATCCAGTACGTTTCGTATGCTAAACTAAACGTGGATGAAATCAAGTTGTACATCAATTCTTTTGTTATTTACCTTTAATTTCCCGATCAGGCTAAAAAAATTCAACATTTTGCTAGCTGACATTCGGGACTGAGCGTCTGCAGCCATCAAAGTATTTTGAAAGGAAGTTGTGTTCTTTCACTTTACGCATGCGCGCGGTTGCTTAGCAGCACAGTCTACTTAAGCCTACCAAAATACAACTTTTTAAAATTATTTATATGATCGGTCGGACCGATCGCGTAAGAAATAAAAAATGGCAGCCTCCATTCCCAAAATACGAAGTTGTTTTCTGAGGTCTTCAGTTAGACATCGTAGCCTGTTTTTGCGACAATTTTCGACAGAAAATGATGGATCGGAGTCGAAAATACAAACTGAAGAACAAGCTGGCAAGACATTAACTGGATTTGCCAAAGCATTTGATAAATTTGAAGCTCTTACCAGTCGTAGTGCTGAACCTCCGAGAAAATCATCCGCATCTTTTCCTACGCTTTTACGAAACTGCAAACTGATGCAAATGGGTGATCCCGCTGGAAGAATCGTGTATGGGACTATCTTTCACGTTGTCAATGACGATCTGTACATAGAATTCGGTGGAAAATTTCACTGTGTTTGTCAGAGGCCACAGAAAAATGGAAGGTAAATTGAAATCTTATAACTCCGCATTCAAATTGACGTTAACAATTTGTTTTTCTGACTTTGTTTCAAGTGAATATCATCGAGGAACACGCGTGCGACTTCGATTACACGATCTTGAGCTATCCACTCGTTTCCTTGGGTCCTCGAGTGACATGACTCTGTCAGAAGCCGACGCCACTTTGCTAGGATTAGCTCGACCTTCGATAACATCGAGTTAAACATTTTTATTTGTAGAAAAAAAATAAAAAAATTGTATACATTTCTGTTTACATTAAAGAGAAATCATCAATATTTATTCTTTATTTTATATTCACCCAACAAACATCCGTAAATTTATTGTAATTACTATTCTAAACAGTGATATGTCCATTTATTAATATTATGGTAATACTTCTTATTAAAAAAAAATGAAATAAAATCGTAAATGGTGTGGATTTAGACCTCAGCTGGCTTATTGCACTGGGGCAATTCGTCTGACCACGTACCGTCTTCGCGACAACGCGAACTTTTGGATCCGCTGATGATGTAGTAGCTTTTGCAAGTGATTTGCACAGTTTCACCGAGTTGATACGACTGCTTGTCCGGTACCAAGTTACCTCTGTAGGGTCGTCCTGGATTAGAACATCTCGTTGCCACTAAATTAAATAGATTTTTTTAAACTTTTTTTTTAATTTTATTAAATTTGTTTTTTAAATTTTAGAAATTCGTACCGCATCTCGGTTTATTCTGGCTCCATTTGCCATCATCCTTACAGAGCGCTTTCTTTTGTCCCACAAGTCTGTATCCCAGGTTACAAGTGAACTCTATCTCATCACCAAAATCGTATTGCGGGCGATCAGGGTGAATTGCACCAAAATAGGGTTTTCCGGGCCACCGACAGTACGCCGGCACTGAAAAATACATAAATTCAAAACTCGCTGCTTCTAAAATGATTAGTGATATCTACATTGAACGCAATATCCATTCTGGCATTCTTCAGGATCCCTGCAGTCAAATTCACCTCTGCAAACTTTATCCGAGGACAATTTGGGCGAGTTGGCTCCGTGCGGTGGATTTGCTGCAAATATATATATTATAAAATAAAATAAAATAAGAATAGAATTGTCATATTTACTTTGGAACCGCCTTTGTGCTGCAACAACAGTCAATACTGCCAAGAGTAAGATCGCAAATGTTCTGTAGAAAGCCATTTCGTTGTGAATATCTATCTAAAAATAAATAAAAATGAAATTTAGGAAGACTACAAGCGCGTGTCTGCAGATGGCTTACGAGTTTTCCTTTCACCTGAGTGTGAGCAAGGTCGGTGTTTATATACAATCGGCGAGCTGCAGTACGGCGACCCTGAACATAACAAGGAGCTGTCTCGTGACGAAGTAAAAGGGAAGGAAAGGGTGGATTTTTTTTTTATGAAAAAAAGGGCAAGGGTTAGAAAGATAATAAATGAAATTTATGACAGGTTTCTTTGATGACACTGATCGAGCAACTCATGAACGTAATGCATTAAGTTAGATGATGTATGCAGTTTCCTTGTCCCATTCACGATTTTGTATATATAGAGATTGAGAATGAAAAGTCATTGAGGTATCCCGATTTAAATTCGGGTCACGTTGTAGGCAATGTCATCTTTAAATTTGCTTTTATATTTTGTTTATAATGAAAGAAAAAAATCTGTTGGATAATTGGATTTTTTTTTCTCTCTTATTTTTACGAGGATTCACTTTGCAGCGGTAAAATCCGGCATAGAATTAATAGTCACGACGTGTCTGAATTTTATTATAATCAGTAAAATTGAATTAATAACTAATTTAGTTTGGTTAATTAGCATCTTAATCGATGTGTGGATTCACGGAATAAAATTGAGTTTTAAATGCAGCGAGAATTTTCAACAAACTCAAAATAATGCATCTTTTGTAGTCTGGAAAAAAGCGCCATAATGGAGATCTTAAAAAATAAAAAAAAATAGAAATTATAATCACGTTTTTTTGTGTGGAAGATTTATATTTAGTCGGAGATAAACTCAGCTGCGTCTGAATAAAAAAAATAAGGAGCAAAGTTAACCTTGAGTATCCGAATTTGAGTAGTAAATGCCGTTGGCTTTGAAATTTTTAAAAAATAATAATTTAAATTTAATCACGATTTTTTGACATAAACAATTCGAGCATCGATAGTTTGCCCTTGAATCGTGTAACCTCAACTGGTTTTTTCTTTTATAAATTACGATAATTTTGTTATTGTAAATAAAACATAATTAATATTAAACTTTTGTAAACACATAATATTTTTACTTTTATTACGCAGTTGCCAAAGAGACAGCAAACACTAGGCCTACATTTTTTGGCTCGTCAATTTACATCTATAAATTAATGTATTTTTTCTAATTGAAAATTCATATAACAATTCTTTTATTTTGGAATGTTAAACATTAAAACGTAATAAGTTAAAGCGTTCGGGATATTTTTCTCTCACTTTTTTCAATTGCAGCGATCCATTTATAGCAAAAAAGTGGATACTTTGTGATATGAAGTGAAAGGGCGTCCTACAATCTTCTCCTGTAATATAATGTCCCGCATCATAAAATCATCTTTTTCACAGCAATGGTTTCGACAACAAAAGGCATAAGCCAATGAAAGCTATACAAAAAACAATACGTCGTTAAGACATTGGTAAAATTTGCATTCGTAAAGCGGAAACAAATGTTAATTAGTTATTTTGCAGACAGCAAGAGTTCATTGCACGTCTGCTTAAGGTTTTTCATACCGAATAACATTTTACTACTTCTAGTTTCTTGAGCGGCCGAAGGTTCAACCTCTAAAAAAATAAAAATTAAATAAAAAAAATCGAAATTAGTTTATTTCTTTATAGATAAAACGCATAACGATTACCATAAATAAGCGATTCCTGTTCAATATCATCTGGTTGCGCAACACTTTCGTATACTTTAACCTCACACAAACTGAATTCAGTGATAGATTGTCGTAGATCAGTCAGGCGTATTATCTTAGCTGAATTTCCACGAGAACAGTTGAACTGATACCATTCGTGGAGATCTATTTACAATTTACAACATAAAAAAAATTAATTTAAAAAAAAGTATTTATCGGGAATGGTCAACCTAAATGGGTGTTTTATTTTATTATTTAATGATCAATTTATTCATAAAATCAATGTTTATCTTTCATCAATTGGTGTCATGGTCAGATTGTGCAGATAAGTGTTTTTAACAAGGCGTGAACACCCCCATAAAAAGTCAATTGCCTTGACGAGATTGATCTTTGAAAAATCTTGTTTAATTCACTGTTTATAAATTTAAAAATCCCTGACTTTGAAATTGAAAGATATAGAATTTCAAGATTAACTATTAAATAGAAACAAAAAAAACGTAAAACTTCAATTTGTCACCTTCAACTGCGAGAAATTCCGACAGTTTGCATTCAACTGGCGATGATTGATCATCAGGGGCGATTGTAACGTTGACTTTGTCCATTTGTAATTCTAAAAACGGGAGAAATTGTTAATGCAACCTTCAAGTTGATGTTATTTATGTAAATTGTCAAGTCAGTACGTTCACCTTGACCGCTTCTGTCTTTGCCGCCGATGACGAGGATGCGGCTGACGTTGAGTGGACTTTTCAAGGTAATACGCCACCATCTTGGCAGCGTATTTGCAGTTCTGCTGCAAGTGTCTACATCTTCATCCACGGCCCTGCTCGCGTAGTAGCTCAAGAATTCCCCGCGGAATGTTACGGACTGATCGAAATCCGCATCGTCTTCTCCGATTGGCACCAGACTGTCACTTCCAACAGCTGAAGCTGATAATATTACAATGTTCACAAATAAAATAATGCGTTGGAATTTCAGTATGAAAAACAATACAACTCGGTTCTGGTTCATTTCAAACGTTTAAAAATAGAAGATGAAATATGATTTTGATGGAAACCAGAACACAAACTGATAGAATTTAAAATTGGGGCCAAGTTGAGTGAAAACTATAAGTTATTTTAGTCTTATTTTACATTTTTTTGAAAACACAGCAATTTGATTCCTCAATGAAAGGGAAACGGCATTTCCTGTGGCGGTTTTGGTTCGCAATTCCTCCTCAAATTACCAGAAATTTTTAAAAAAAATCCAACTGTCAGTTTGCCATTGCTTAACATAAAATATGAAATTAACGATTTCTTATTAAAAAAATAGAAATGAAGCAAATAGAACCAAATTCAGCTTTAAGTTTTTACGGTTTGAATTTTTCAAAATGTATCTTGGGAAGAAATTGATTTGTAGATAAAAAGATGTGCTTTTCTGAAACGTGGAAATAGATTTATTTCAGCTGCAGGAAAAGCGGCTTCTCCGTTTGACCTCATTTCGAGAATAACGCCTTTGTACTGGAACCGCAGTCGTACACACCGCGACACGTTTAAACAAAATATATGCGAAGGCTAACTCACCTGCCACGGCTAGAAACGCTACCTGAGTAAGCAATAGTGTGCCCTCAATCCAGGGGACAATCATACTTTTTTTATATTCATGCTCAAAACCTTGGCAAATATGAAAGGAATTTCATCCTGCGGTACTAAGATGACTAAAGGGAAGTGGGAATAAGGACAGCAATTGATAGGGTTGGCTTTGCGCAGGCGCACCAGATGTTTGTCATTCACATTTAGGCGGTGGTGGCATAAATTGACCGTAAATCAATTATGCAATAGAAATTGTCACTTTAAATTAGCTTTGTAATCAAGAAAATAGTAGTTGAAGTCTTTAGCGAAGTCAAATTACAAAAATTTAACTTCACTAATTTTTAAAGTTTTTTTTCTCCTTTTCTCATTTTTTCTTTTGGTTTTGAAGTGACTGAACTGATTAATGAAACTGGATCTGCTATCAATAAACTTGAAACTTGATTCACATTTAAACTATTAAAAAAAGAAAGTCATGTACGTAACATTATATATTACAGATAAGTTTGAGTAGCAAAGGTAAAATTTCATAAAGCCAAAAAATAGAAGAAAAATAAAAAAGATTCAAATCACCCCAAGAAACAATTTTAGTCTGTTTGCACATTAACTGCCAGTAAATGTTTTAAATTGAAGTTTATTCACTTCAATTTACACCTTTAAACAAGTCTCATCAAAGACATCCTTTAGACATCCTTGAGATATTATGATGTCCTAGGACATCCCGTGGACAACTTGTGCTGTAACTTGTCCAAATAACTCTTTACACTTACGACTGTTGTAGTCCTTGTGCTACCTGCACCTTGTATTTTTCATACACATAAACAACACAAGACTAGAAATAAAGAAAAACTGCAATTTTCTTACTGAATTTAAGGAAAACTAGTTTATTAACATCGTATGGATTAAATATGGAAAATGAAACGCAATATATTCTTGATTTTAGAGATGTTTGACTTGAATTTGTTTTGCATCTACTAAATTATATAAATCGCTTAAATATGCACGCGATTTATAATTGCAAAATTATGTATAAAAATTAAAATTGCAGGAAATAAAAGTACGTAGAATTTTGTTTCATAATTTAAAAAAAATTCACAATAAACAGGATGTTATCAAATTCAAAGAATGTCGAATTTATAATGAAAATCCCAAATTTACTTACCGTACTGCTTTAAATACCTCACGTTTTATGACAAATGCTTGTCTGACTTTTAATGTTTATAATATCACACATGGCATGAATCTTCCGGTTCTGCGTATCCATATGCATCAACTTCCAGCTCATTATAACAACTCATACGTCCTTGAGGTAGAGTGGAAGTGTTTGAAGAAATTGTCATGTCTCTTTGCGGTGGAACTGGAGTTTCTAATAAACTTCGACGTGTATTTCTGTCTTTTGAGTTTGTCCACGGTCGTTTATTAGTAGAAGAACGATGGGCCAAGTAGCCAGCTTTATCAAAGTTAACTAGTTCACCATCAGTTTTTTGACGTTCAAGACTTGTTTGTGGAGGAAGACGTGGAAGTGAATCTGAATATATGTATTCGTACATGTGTAACGAAGGATCATCCCATGGTCGAGAATAATCCGGTTGAATTGTTGGGGAATCCGCCGAACTAACTGAAGAAGGATTTACTCGTAGAAAAATGCCGTCCGAATCTGACACTGTTGATTGGCCGTTGCCACGTTTATAATACCTGCAAAATGAAATTCACGTCAAAATATATATGTATTGCACATTATTTAATCTTACTTTCGCATAACAACAACTACGACGACTATAACAACAATAGTCGATACAGAAGCTGCAGTCACACCAATGGCTACACCTAGAGAAAAAAAATTATAGTTTTAATATGTTACGTAGTGCATACACCGATTTGATATTAAGCTTACCAACGATAAAGGTAGAACCCGTTGAATTAGCTCCTATAAATTAAAACATAAGTACAAAACGTTATTCATTGGTAAATCTCATGGCCCCTTCTTGTTTATCTTTGTTTACCTGAAGAAGGTCTAACTGGATCAGAGTTCTCTCCAGGATTTTCTAAAAGTTAAAATTTATACAATTAGTCATTGATTAATGATTATGATTTTTCTAATTGTCCTACTTTCACAATGAGGAGTATTTGTGGGTATCCATTTTCCTTTTGAACAAGTACGTGTTACTTCGCCTTTACCTATTGAGTAGCCAGGTCTAGGGTAATAGTGAACCATCTGCTCGCTTGGACTGACATCGGTAGTCAAACAGTTTGGGTTCCGATCAGGTTCCCCACAAGTTATATCTGATAACATATGTAATATATATTGTATTTCAAGCTAATAACAAAAATGAATTTAATGAAACCTATTTCCGAGTACACGGCCACTTCGCACAAACTTAAAACTCGCTTCGAATGTAATCGGTTGTCTTCAATAAGTAAGAAATCACCGAAACCTCCGCACGGCACTGTTATATTCAGGTTGTCTCCTGTCTAGGCAAAGGTTAAATATAAAATAAAATCTCATTTTCAAATGCAACAATATTTTTAAAAAAAATTCTATTAATAGTAAATACCGTTTTTGCAGTTAAAACAATATTATAACATGGATTTGTAATTTGAGGTCTGACATCAGTTCCTATTGATAGAGTTAAATTATAGTGTCCATTAGCAGATCTTGCTACAAAGAGAACAAATATCAAAAGTGGTACTGTTTCTTTTTTGCGCCAACTTTAATCTATTTTACCAAAAACATGTACTTTTTGCACATTAACTTTCTTCTGGAAATAAACAGTCCACCATCTGTTGTTAGCTGAACCATTGTTTATATTTGTGCACGTTGCTGGTTTGCCATCAATTGCAGTATATGAAAGAAATGTCTTGTCTCCGTCTCCTCCAGAGTCGTACGTTCTACCTTGGTACGCAAAATTCTGTCCTAAAATATCAGAATTTGATTTCAAACTGTTAAATCTATTTCTACAATTGACTATATTCATACTTACTACATAAAGGAGGCACTTGAAGAGCCCAGCTAGCATACACATTGCAGTCATTGTGAGGCAATCCCAAAAGATCGTAACCATCTTCACATTTATACAATATTCTCTCATGTATGTCGTACTCAGTTTTGTACGGGGTAATATTTCCTCGAAATGGAAGTCCGGGAAAACCACAACGTGCTCTAACTATATCAGATGGAAAAAATAAAAATAATCTTATTATTATTAATTTTTGAGCATTCCAACGAGGAAATTGGCCAAGAGGGAAACATCCGGCTTTTATGCATTTTTACTCTAATCTTATTTTAAATTCTTGATATTTTTTTTTTACAAAAAGCTGACTGTATTATGAATCATTCTTTCTATCAAGTAAAATGCAATAAAAGTTCAAAAATATTATTTTTACAGTTTTAAAAACAACAAATAAAATTTAAAAAACAATTTACCATGTTGTGTCTGTCCCTTAAAACACAAAAAGTGTAAATAAATGATGAAAATAAAAACTGCATCCATTTTCATCCACAATTGACATTATTTACGTTGCTTCTTTGTGTGTGCTCCTAGTCGTGTTCTCTTATCATGCGGTTGTTGCGCTATCTCAAGAGTACAAACCGAAGTGATCGCGTCATAAATGAGGTAAATAAAGCGATTCCAAATTTTTGAGTGGACAGTGGCTGCAGTTTCCTGATCCTCTACATGTAATCTTCATTCGTTCGAGGCATAAACGATTGGATTAAAGGCGACTAATTAAAACCACGAAAGTGTCGGTTTAAAAATTGAGGGGAAATGGCTGGCGCATTTCACACCAAGCAAGTCTCTTATCAGCAATGTTTAACTTCCAAGAAATTAAAAGGATGTAAGAACACGTGGTATAAAAATGACGTCATTATTTGCGGTTTAATGTAGCAAAAAAGAACATTGACTTCCTTTTCTTGGCTGTTGAGCACTTAAAGGTTGCATTTTAGGAGAACCCGCCCAGAAAAAAAAATTGCAATCAAATTCTTAGAAAATAGTAGCCCTTTGAGTCTTGTCACTTGTGCAAACAAAATAAACAAGAAAATGCAGAAATAAATTGAGAAACTGAAATTGGATGCATTTTAAACTGTTTTATTGATTAATCAGATTAAAACTTATGATATTTTATGGGAAACTCATCTACGGCATAAACTGTGTCGCCAACCTTAACTTCACCTCCCACGTCGAAAGTCAAGTGCAGCCCTAAAAGAGCGGCTTCGCCGTCGAACTGCTTGAAAGCCGGTTCTATGTGTTTTGCTTTTCTGTACCTAAAAAGAGAGAGAGAGGAAGAAGAAAAAAACAATTGAGTGCTTTGCTTGTATAATTACAATTATATTACTTTAATAACGCAGACAGGGCTTCCTGTTTTTTGTCACGAACTCCTGTTTCACCATCGGTAATTATCATAGTGCATCTGTAATATTATTAAAATTGCATCAAATTTGTTTTGAGTTTATTCTGAATACCTTTGACAGAGTTTAACATTCCGAAACCAAGCGTTGTCTCCAATGCGGACATATTTCCAAGTATCCTACGCGAAAAATTTTCAAATACGGTAGTGGTGATTTCAATTAGTAGACAAGGAACTTACTTCACTGTATGGTGGACTACCAGCAGTCAAGATGTTGGTCCTAAAATTCGAAATCCGAGCTGTATTAGTTATTCTGTCATTCAAATCAAAAATTGAAGCTCGATTCATCAATAAGTAGCAGCTGAAATCAGCAAATGCAGCCTGAAATTGATTAAAGTGTATAAATAAATGTAATGCCATTAATTATTTTAAAGGAATAAAATATTGTATACCTTATCTGTAGACTTTACCATAGATTTCACGAGCTCTTTACCCGCGCAATATTTTGGCTTTACGTGCGTGTTGTGATGAATCAAAATAACATCATCTCTGTTCAAGTACTTCCTAAACCAATCCGAGCATTCAGAACCGCAGTCAACTCCGCCAACTTCAACATCCCAAATCCTTAAGAAATTAAGCCGATTAAATTCGATTTCGCTATTTTATTTTTATCATCTAATAACCTAGTAAAATGAACATCGTCTGCTCTTTCTTCCAAGACGTCGAGATTTATTTTTAAGGTGCTCATATTGGGTGCATCAACCCACATTTCGTTGTCATGAAAACTAGGTTGAACCAAGAGAAGCGTCGGTTCCTGACGCGCATTCATTCCTTTGCCTTCATTAGTGATCAACATAAAATGCCTGTAATGTTAAGTGAAGGTTGGTTATTAAACGTACCGTATTAACGTACCGTATTAAACGTGCCTATCTTTCATTCTGCCATTTTTCAAACCCATGTCTGTGCACTCAGCTGATTCTAGAGCGATTCCTTTGCATGATTTGATGGGGAAAATAGTTAATTGTGCAACTGTGGCCACTGGTTTTAGCTTTAAACGGAGGTAAGATCGTGGAAAAAGTTTTTTAAGCATCCATGCAAAAGTTACTAAAGAAACAACTAGTGTTCCAGTCAGAAATAAAGAAGTTTGTTGTGTCATAGTCATTGATGTTGAGAACGAAAAATTAACAAGTGCTCTTGACCCACAACATTGGTATAAATAATTTTATCTGAATTTCTTGTCAATACTGAGATATTCATAATTCGATCAGAGTTCATAATTCAAAACAAGATTAAATAAAGTTCAGCTACTGTACTGCTAGAACAAGACTGTACACAAGGCCATCTGAGCAGCCTTGAATTCAAGGAATATTGATTTCCTTCTAATTTTAAAGTGCAAATTAAAGTCTTGACCATTCTAACTTACAATGTTAAATGAGCAAACTAGATTGCCTTTTTCCGAAAATTAAAATTGGGTTATCATGTGTCAAACTTTCAACCAAACTGAGCAGAGAGATATTTAGCTTAGAACAAACACTTTGCTTCTATTTTGGTAAATTAAAATTTTTTTTTGTTGCCAATTTCAAGGGTCATTACTTTTTCAAATTTCTGACCCTTAAATGAGGTTCCACAGTTCGGCTTGTCACATGTCTTTGGTCTTTCACGCTGCATTTGCTGCAGCATTTGGTGGGAAGGGAAGGCGGGTTGTTGTGCTCTGATGCCACACGGAGATCCCCGCCACGCGCCAATTGCGGTAAAAAAGTTACCCAGAACCACGGCAAGTTGATTCGGAAGTCGGAACCTGGTGCTTGCATTAACGCACGGCAGATTATTCTGCTGATCCGATTTCACTTTTCTACTTTTTTTTTTTAAAATTCAAATTCCCAGTTCCGGGACTTAAACTTTTTCAAATTAAAACCCTAGTTGTGGAAGTCTAGGATTCAGTTCAAGACAATAAATTTCGAAGTTGTGCTGTTCCTTCTCAATTCTATTTTATCGAACTTATAATACAAATGGCTAAATTTATTTCCTCAGAATGACCAATGGAATGGCCTGCGTTCTAGCGCCACCTATTACCATAATAAAAAAGCCGTTTCCATGGAAATAGCGTTGTTTACTCCAAAATGGTTGGTGTGTAAACAATTTTTTTTTGTTTACAAAATTTCGCATTTAAAATGACGTCGTAATAGTTAAAATTCAGTGTTATCTTGTGTACAAACAAGCAGTATAAATGTATAATGGTTTTTAAACAGTATTTTAATGTTTATAAATTAATTAAGAATGATTGATGGGGAGGTGCAACGCGAGAAATTTGTAAGTGCCAGCTTGGACTGACAGTATGGATTTTTGTGTGTGCACTGACTAATTTCTTTTTATAATAATTTGTTCAGACTGACGTGCGGCGGATTGAAGCCATTATTCAAAGCCGTCAAACGGTATAACAAAAATGGTCCAAGTTGACAACACCTAATCTAGACTTAATAATCTTTTTGCCTGAGTATGTAGAACTGGGCAGATTGTCCTCCCGAATTCGTAGCGATTATCAGTAAAGCGAAGGAACGGATTACTGAATGGAACAACCTTAACTCTGTGTATGTCTGTATGTAAATTTCCATACACGACGACAATAAGCCGTAGGGGTATTCAAACAGCAGGAAAGTCGTAAAAACACATTTTGAATATTCCTATAATGTCGTGTAAAAAAGCCCACCTCCGATTGAGGTGGGGAACATTTGGAGCGTGTCGTTGATATTAGCGCATTTCCTCTTTGATTAAATTAGGAAAAGAGTAAAAAATCGTAAAACAGCTTTCAACCATTTTTCAACTGAATTATTTTCAGAATTATTTGGAGAATTACGGTAAAAAAAAATAATGAAAAAAGAGAGTAATTTGTTCATTTCACCATTTAAAAAAAAATTTTTTAGTGCGGCAGAATCAAGGAAACGTATATTACAGTTGAAGCTTGACATCAACAAATTGAGGGTTAGTCGTTTGAAATTGGTTTGTTTAATGTTAGCTGATAATAATCAATTTCGATTTTTTTGTATCAGGAAACTCGTTGCAAGTATTTGATCAGTCTCCAGGCCAATGCCATCGATGCTGTGCGATTGAAAAAGCTTCTTCAAGCGAGTCCTGATGAGCATGAGAAGCCACTTCCTCGAATTTTTACACATACCGAAGTACGGAAATATTTTAAATTTAAAAAAAAAACAAAAAAAAAAACAAGCATTAATGGATTCTCTAACGCAAACAGAAACAACGAGTTGAAGAAATCCTTCATTATGACTTCGAAATGTTGTTCGGACGGCAGAACTGAAAACATTTCGTTGAGCATTAAAAGTTCACTATATATTCACTACAGTAATTAATTAACCAGTTTATTATTGTCAACATAGAGTTATTAATAGAAATCAACACGGTGAAGGTAAATCAATCACTAATAGACTATTAATAAATACATAGTTTGCCTGCATCTGTTTTTTCAACAGTTACTGAAACATCCTGAGAATTACTTGTCTTTCGGTTTGGTACAAAAGAAATTGTGTTAATCTTTCGGACACTGACATTGAGTACAGTCTTGCATTTCTGCTCTGTAATCTTCAATTTGCATTGTCATCTCGAAAAAGGAGAACTTGTTCCGAATAACATTGGACGCATCTTTAAGAATTTGCTGCGTATTCATCCCTGGATCTGATTAATTAATTAAATATAAAAAAATGAATTTAAAAAAAAGTGGGGGCTGATTATACTTACTGACAACTATGTGTGCTGACATTGCTATTTTATCCATACTCAGGGACCATATTCTTAAATTATGAACTCTGACTACTCCATTAATGGACATAAAAGTCTCGTATACATCACTAAAATTAATTCCTCTTGGCAGACCTAGACATAGCAATGCGAGACAACAAATTAGCTTCTTCAATTCATTTCATTACCAAAATCGTTTACCTTCCATCAACACTAATATCACGTCCTTTAAAATACTTATAGTAGTAATTAAAACCAACACAGAAAACAGGAAAGTACAAATTGGATCCATTATGCCTAAATCTGGCTGCAATTTAAAAGGTGAATATTTAATCACAACCAATAAAAAAAAATAGCACTATTGCTTTCCCTTACTCTAAAATAAATAACCAACGCTGCTATGAATACTCCAATGCTTTGTATAAAGTCTCCAATGACGTGTATAAGAGCAGCTCTCACATTAATATTCCTACTATCCTTTTCTTTATCGCCAGCTTTCCCTTCTTCACTATGACTATGACCCGCATTATGAACATGTCCGCCGCCGCCACCATGACTATGACCGTGCCCCCCGCCACAGTGTAAAACAAAACCCATTCTGAAAAGAAGAAGCGTTCAAACGTTTATCTATTCTATAATAAAATGTAAAAATAAATCCAAACATTATGTTAACTCCAACTCCAACTGCAGAAGTAATAAGCATAATATCTGCTTCGATATCGTAAGTCTTGTTGACAATCCTTTCAACGGCCATGTACACCAAGATTCCAGTCACAACCCATATGAGTAAAACTGATGTTAACGCACCGATGACCTCTGTCAAAAGAAAACATTTATTATGATTTAATAATAGAAAAGACTAAAAGCTATAATTGTCCTAGATATCTGAAATAATCATGCCCCGAAAGGCCTTTGCCCGTTCTGCAATTGTTTTTTTGTTTGCCACAAGGTAAAACAAAATGTGATTTCTTTTCTCTCTCCATCTTACCTGCTCTGTACCATCCAAAACTCATGCGTTTAGTTGGAGGTCTAGACGCCACCCATAGTGAAAATAAACTGATGAGAAAACTAGCAAAATCGGTCAAAAGATGCGCTGCATCGGTCATAATAGCTAAACTTCCGGCAAAATAACCGCCTAGAACATCGAATTAACCGAATTAATAAAGAAAAACTTGAAGAAAAAAATTATTAGTGCAATAAACTTACCGACAATTTCTCCAATCATAAAAATAAGACATAAGAAACTTGCAAAAAGCAGTTTTCTACGTGCTGCAGCATCTATCGTGTTGTAGCGAGTTGCATGGCAGTGATCAGATTCACTTTTTTGTGAGGAATCGTTAAAATCCCTGTTTGGTACAAAATCTGGATTAGCCAAAGTAAGTTCGAAATCTTTGTCCTTAGTGGAAATTTGACTGTGCAAAACGGGTGGCTTGTTTCCCTGCATGTTGCTAGTGAAAGGGAGAGAAAGCGAACCTAGCTGTCTTACGGTTTACTTTCAAAAATACTTGCATGACTAGTAGAACAAGTGTTTGTGTGCGGAAGCAGAAACACAACAAGCGTGCGTGACGAACTTAACCTACTTTTGCTTAAACTATGGTTCGGTCATCCAGAATAAGCTTTACGAATTTGATTGTCAATTAGTTGGCTGATATGGGGCAGTCAGACTCTTTTTTCGAATTTCAAGTGAATGTAGGCAGACCTTAACGACCCTGACATACTGATTCTAGTGTTTAAAGTGATTAATTGTAATTAAATTGGTTTCACTACTTTTAAATTTAACTTTGTATTACGTGATTGTTGGAGTCGCGAAAAATAAATATTTACAAACGAGTTGGGAATTTTTATTTTTCACGACACCAGCTATTGTGTAATACAAAGTTACAAGTAGTGAAACCAATTTAATTACAATTTAACCACTTAAAACTCGTTTTTAACGAGTTTGGTACTTCAAGTGGAAAAAAACACATTTTTAAAGTAAAGGTAGACTTGTTTCAGGAGGGAAAATGTAAAAACAAGCTGACATTTTTGCACTTGAACATCATATTTTTTTGGCTGATACATTTAATTTCAGTTTCCATTTTTGAATTCAAAACTAAAATTTGAACGACAACCTTGATGTAGAACGTCGAACCCTTGAGATTTTATTTTATTAAGAAGTTATAAAGATATTAGCGTTAATATACTTACGTTGGCAATCCACTCTCCACACGTAAACTGATGTCAACACAGCATTTGCCATATTCATTGCCATGACCACACAGTACAATCGAGTCCTTTTTTGGTACTATTGACCCATATTGAGCTAATAAATCACCGTCTAGGCTAAATGATCTGCTTCTATTTCATAGTAATAATAATAATAATAATAATTACAACTTAAAAAATTAAAATTCAACTTTGAAGTGCCACATCAACTTCTCTCATTTTATCAGTTTAGGTGTATTTTTTTTAAGTTAAAAATTCAACAATTCAAAGAAATCCTATTCGTAGTTTGTACTTACAGTGGTGTTCTTTCTTCCTGAGATTTATATTCCATTTTGGCAATTGAAACTGGTTGTATCAAACTCATTATGTATGATTTAATTATATCAATAGCAGCTTAAAACTGTGTGCCTGTCATTTGAATAGAAGTTTTGTAGTTTGCACACTCCACCAACATGACAACAGTTAAAAGTAAACATCCTATTATCACAATTTAAGCAGATAACGCAAGAATCTGCTGTTGACATTATTCTCTTTTCAGAATTAAACATTAGTTGATAGATTAGGTTAACGTTAAATTACAATAATTGTTTCTCTTTCTTTACTATTTTCTTTTAATTATTTTAATTATTTAAAAATAATAGACCACAAATGATATAATTTCTAGAATTGTAATCTTATCATTGAACGTTTGCATGTTCTAAATACCTTCCAAAATGAAAATTTTAAACGAGTTTCGTGTGCAAAGGAAGCGAAGTTCATATTGCACTCAGCACATCTTCTATTAAGCAAGCACGTGAATGACCTTCAATTAGTGCGTCATTATCAGACCTTCAAACCGTTTGTTGCTTCTAAGCTTTAGTGTGTAATTATTAGCAGAAGGTGATAGATGACACCAGAAGGCAAGGCAAACAGTATTCAAAAGCATCAGAAAAATATTTAAAATCACTGCAACACCACAACATTAAAAGTAATCACACCCTCCTTGATTACTGCTATTATTTGTTATCAGGATGACAAATAGATGAGCCATGTTTTTTTTAAAACTTGCTTCAACGATTGAAAATGAATTTCAAATAATTTTATACGCCCTCTAAAGGCATATTCGTTATTTTTCTCTCTATTTTAATAGTAATTTAAACTTTAAACTGTAATCATTTGCTTGTGATCAAAGCTCTGACAATTGGTAAAACCTTTAGTCAGTATATTGGAACTTCATATATCTGTATGTGTAGTGTATTAAAGGTTTCAACTGAACCTGAAAGTTTAACTTGGGGATGAAGAAGAGTTCATTGCACTGCTTGTTTTATTAAATATTGTGTGACCTTTAACTTCCAGATTAAATATTGGAAATTTTTTAAAAATTTTTTTTCTCATCTATGCGACACGAGACATCTATGCAGGGGCGGATCTACTATGAGGCTAATGAAGCTTAAGCTTCAGGGCCCCGGACACAACAGGGCCCCCCCAGGAACAAATAGATGCGTATATACGTATAACCTCCACTTTTGAGGTTGTTGTTTGTGTCACTTTCAATTTTTATGCCAAATCATCAATTTTGAGGTTATTTTTTTGTGAAAATGTCGCGTTTTTATGCCAAATCAGTACTTTTCAGTTTGTTTTATGTGAAAATGTTAAATTTTTAATGCCAAATCAGCATTTTTGAGGTTATTTTTTGAAAATGTGGATTTATCATGCCAAATCATCATTTTTGAGGTTGTTTCTAGTGGAAATGTCGATTTTTTCATACCGAATCCACCTCCGACACTTCTTTTTTGCACATTTATGCATCTCCAGGAAAATTCCTGGCACGCCACTGTATGTGTATATGTGTAAGCTAAGTACAGTATGTTGAGAGGCTCGCTAAGTATGTTGATCGGCCGGCTCGTTAAGTAAGTTGTGGGCCCCCTAGCCTCACGGCCCAAATAAGTCTAGATCTGCCACTGCACATACCGTAATGACCTTGGTGATTTCATTTTAAACATCACAAATTTCCAAAAACAAATGATGATCCAGGAAAAGACGTGCAACGTGTCTAATTTTCCATGGGAATCCCCTCATTGGTCCCATCGCCCCCGGGAGCAATCTTCAAGACATAATCCATTGCTGAATTTCCACAGAATAAACTAAAAACCAATCACTTGCAGGTAAAGGGCGGATTAAAACATCAAAGAGGAGTAAATGGAGAAAATGGTGAAATACTGTTTAATGTAATTCTAATCGAATTTTTATTTTTATTTTAATCTGTATTTAATTTTCATTTAATGATTCCTCGACCTGAAGTTGTTTCCAATTTTCAAAGCAATAGCACCTGCACTAACAATTATTACGTCACAGGTGCAAATTCTTGATAAAATATGAGATTATTATTACACCGGAGTTATCTGGGGAATCGAAATTAGGGGACGAATAGTTTTGATTTTAATTAAATTTAAGTTTATTACAATTATTATCACAAAAAGGTTAAAATTACCAATTTAGAATATGTTTGGTGTTGGTCTTGGATCCGGTTCCGGCGGATACGATGAGATGCTGGTTTATTTTAGTATGGCTAATATAACTCAGACTTCTTCTCTGGTCTTCGTGGTCTAGGATTTTTCCTGAATAAAGGGTTATTTGGTTTGGAGTTTGGTGGTCAATCGATAACTCCAATTGATTAGAATCGGCTAATCGATATGGTGCATTCAATGCGGTTTTCAGTTAAGACTAACGTCCTGTGAAAGAGAAATAGTTAGTCACGTGAATGCTTATTGTTGCTTACACACAGTAAAGCCAAGATGACGACTACAGGAGTAGTTCAACTGTCAACTTATCAAATTATGGTTATTCCACAATTTGATAGACTTGTATTGATGAGCATCTATCTTCGGTCGCTCCGGTATAAGGTACAAGCGGCTTGATCGTGTGAAAAACTTGATGCGTTTATCGACATTGTTGGTTTGTATTTCAAAGTAAAAGTAATAAATTCTGGCTCTACCAAAACTTATATACAAAATATCAAGTGATCGGGATTAAAGGATTAATCCGAATGTGATTGCTCAAGAGAAATCACATGACCAACACACGCAAATCACACCCTTTTCTTGGAATAGGGGTGAAAAAATGGGAAAGCCCTAATTAGGGGATTAGGGAAAGGGATGTACAACTTTTCTGCACATTCCTAAATTAACATGAATGAAATAAATACTACTTATTTTTTCACTTAATCAATTATACAAAATTTATAAATAATATTAATGCGTTCTTCTTGTGTCCTCTAGGGTCACAACAAGGTGCGCTACAATCCCTACAGGCTTAACAGCATAAAGCGAAAATTTATTGTGTGTACACACTTCAAAACACCCAAGTTAGCAAGTTTTAAGAAACCAAACTGAAGTAAGTCCAGAACACTAGGCTGAAAACACCAAACGAAAATGGGAAAACAACTTGAGAAACTCTGTCCACCATTCTAGCTATCGATTTTTTAAATAAGTGCTTGAAAAACATTTCCCTGAACCCACCATGAACCTTAAAAATAAAATAACAACACAAAATTAATATTTCGTCAATGTGCTCAAGAAAGGTCATAAATAAAACTTCACCTCTTCAGAACTCGGACGATTAGAATTTGAGTGATAATAAATGTAGACGACAATGGCAAACTCCATAATGGACAAAAATACATGAATGATGCAACTAGCAGACCAAATGTCTATGGCCATTGTAGTCGGTTCTGCTGGCAAATCTCGAATTGCCGTATTAAAGTGGGTAACTAATGTGAGCATTGATGTGAGACCTAAAGTGACACGTGGGGCCACCATTTTAGGATCCACCCAAAATGATATCCACGATATCATCACTATAAGAGCACTGGGTACAAATGTGATCCAAACGTGGCGCGCTCTCGATCTTTGGAGTACAAAGTTGTACGAAAAGCACGTACTGCCGAGAGCTGCAAAAATAAAAAAAATTAAAAATTATACAACAACTCAATAAAAACGGTTAATTTAGTGATTGCATAAACATAAGAACGTGTCATTATTTGCAACATTTCACAGTAATAACTCCGCAAGCTTGAATAAAGATCACTCTTACGTGATAGTCTGTTAGTGCAAGTATTTGTTGTTACATCGAGTAATTTGAATTCAGTTGGAACATTGATGTAGCTTTGCGAATACGTTGGCCAAAATTCGAATCTGTAGATTTTGTTTTCACCACCATCTTTAGAAATAAGAATTTGTGTTTAGAAACATATAATATTTGTTCCATTTTATTCATATTTACATGTTAGCATCTTAATACTACACGTTTGAGTGTCAAAAGGATAATTGTGCAAGTCAAAGTG